>VDFB02256234.1:0-260966 GCA_007258455.2 Sequoia sempervirens | reverse complement strand
CCATAAATGATCAAATTTGAGAAGAAAAAAATTAAAAAATAAAACCCTAAGGTAAAACCTTAGGGGATGTAAGATTAATTAGGTTCACCAAAATTAAAAGAAATAAATATGTTCATTTTCTAATTTTATCTAGGTTAATCAATTAGTAGTCAACACACAATTAACTTAGATAAAGTAGCAAAGTCTTGAAACACTACACAAACATGTACATAAATAAATACTTAATTGACAAAGAGGGATATGTATACTCATCTCTAGAAATAATGAGTGGTGTTCTAATTTGGAATGAGATTTGTGTTCTAATAAAGTCTTAGCAAACTATGAAAGTAATTGTTTCTACTCTACTCCAATCCTATACTTGTAGTTTTGATCTCTACACTTGCCACATTGAACTTGTTTTGTGGTTTTGAACCTGAAAATATAGGCTTGAACTTTGTACCTTAGGTCCTTAGAATCATGTTTGTCTTTGATATCTAAAAAAGCAGTGCTAAAGGCCATAGTTAGAACTTAGTATGCTAGGATAGGGAAGTTCATTAGCCTTCCCCCTGTAACTTAGTGAAGCCCCTTGATTAATTCAACAATTTTGAACAAGTTGGTAGGCACAATACATAAAACGTAAATGCCTAAATTTATCTTTATGAATGTAATTGTTGATATTAAGCTCTATAATTAGATAATGCCTTCTAAAGTGCTCTATAGTGAGAGATGTCATGGTGATCTAAATGAACTATGACTTTGTCTTTTTAGACAACAATCTAATCTATAAATTTGAATATTTTGCATTTGAGTCAACATAGCTATTAGTTGGAAGAAAGTTGGCTCGAGCTTAGGATTAAACTTAATTTTAGAATTTGGGGGTCATTAATACATCTGTGATCCTAAATGAGGTTGAAAGTCAGAAATACAAGTTTTGGTTCAGGATCAAACATGTAGTATTGACTAAATGCACGACATTGAAGATGTGAAGGTCATGTTCAAGTATTTAAATAATGAAGTGAAGTTTAAAGTATTAGGAGATGAAAAATTAGTTTCACTCAAGTCTGAAAAAAAAATGTCAACTTTCACATAAAAATAAATCATTTACCAATTAAACTATTACACTAAAAACAATAAATCAAAATAATTCCAAAACAAATAAAACAAAATACTAATAAAACACTTTTTGACCTTTTGTCTAAATTTATTAATTTTCCTCCAAATTCACTTACAATACATGTATTTTACACATTTTTAACTAAAACCGTTGCCCTCAAATTCAAATTATATATGTAAGCTGTCAAGACGTGCCCCACACGCCACGCTACAAAGACTTTGGGAGGCAGCCTGTATATCAGTCATGGCATTCATTACCTTGGAATGGCCATCCACATACATGACAAAAATAGTATCGATGCATCGCTATGGGTAATATCAATGATGAGTCATGGTTACCACATGTTTTAGCCTTGTCAACATGCAACTGCATACATGGCGGCCGTGCCAGTGGGCGTACGCAAGAAGCCTTTTGATGACGTATGCTGACAGGTGTCGTGTCCCCAGCCACGTGGAATCTTGCTGGGATTCCTCCTAATGATACGTACTAGTACTACGTGGTCCCTTCTCCCTTGTATTTATGTGATTCTCAGCAGCGGTCACGTGGTTTCCTTCACACCGAGGGAAATCTAGAGCACAGGACATTCTACATCGTCGTTAAATTTAGCCAGTCTGGCAATTTCTCAAGGATTGACAGACATATCGTTTATCTTAGGTCAAGTGGTGGGGCCCAGTGTCGTAACATTGACAGGTAGAAGATGGCGTGGCATTGCATTGGACTACATGTGGGCCCGGCGCTCCACTTTTGTAACAACAATAATTGTCCTGTTGCATGTGAGCCGTCGGAAGTGTAAATTGGGTTGGAAGAAAGAGAAGAGAAAGAGTGGCCTTCTTCGTGCTTTGACTCTTTTTTCTTGACGTTGATACCTAGATTGGGATCTTTGGGTGATACATTTTTACTGCATTTTGGGAGCTATGAGTTCCTAACTTGGGAAATTAGGGCATAGGTGAAATATGTTGTGGATGTGTTTTTATTTGAAAAGATAAAATATTTTTGTAAATTTTAGAAATGATTTTATGGATGAGTGTTCTAATAATTGTATTTATAGTTGTTAGGTTTGTATCAAATAAATGGATAAAAGGTATTCACTTTTATAAGTTATATTAAAGAAACAATCAATTATACGGTAATATATAAGACAATTATTGTTATGTTTGTATCAAATAAATGGACAAAGGGTATTCATTTTTATAAGTCATATCAAAGAAACAACCAATTATATGGTAATATATAAAACAATCAATAATACATGTCTTCATATATGGCTCTAGGAAAATTCACTGCCACGACAAATTCCCTGTCGGAAAATTCACCGTCGTGACAAATTCACCACCAAGTAAAATTCAATGTGGGTGCATTAATGCTTTTTAATATAATGCAAATGAAAGTAGGAAAGTCAAAAACATATATTAAAAAATATTAATGCAGCTAATTTTCAACCGTAGTGAATTGGTGGTGATGAATTTTACTTCGTGGTGATGAATTTTACTTCGTGGTGAATTTGTCATGGTGGTGAATTTTCCCACGGTGAATTGTTGACGATGAATTTTCCGTGGGTGAATTGCTAAGGATGAATTTGTCGTATGCCATCATATATATATCAATCTATTATTATTTTTTTGGTGTTTTCACACAACCTAATGGAGATGTTGGTGTGACTACATAGTTCATACCAATAACCCCAAACAATGTCTTTAATTTTTATAACTCATTTATAAAAGTATGCTAATTTTTAATAAAAATTTGACTTAGAATGCAAAGATAAAGACACATAGCTAATGAGTCATTTCTCCTAATATAATATATTAAATATTGGTTAATTATTTATAATATATATTTTAAACTCTATTAATATTAGTTTAATTAGAATTCTAATATATATTAAGTATTATTACAAATGAATAATTTATTTATAATTATAGATAATAATTATACTATATATTAATATTTAATAAGTATAATACTACAATATAAAATAAACTTTTCTTAAGTATAGTTAATCTTAATCAAATCAAATGCATATGTACATAAGTACAATTCATTTAGATTAATTCAATCATGAGTTGTGAGCATATTTTTTCTCAAAATAAATGTTACAAATGTGAAAATGAATATAACAATTAAAAGTACTTGACTTTATGATCAAAGAATGAACAAAATTTAATGTTGGTGTTTAAATGTGTATGTCATAAGATCAAAAAAGGATCATGGTAGTTTACAACTCGCCGCAAGTTTATAAATTATTGTCTACACATGGAGGGTCAAGTCTATAGATTTGGGTCAAATCCGATCTTGTGGAAATATTTTACACTTACAGACATGATCTTATAATTTGTAGAACTCTATTTTCTACTTCATTCACCTCTTTTTCTTCTATATTTTTTTTAATATTTGGGACTAACAATATTTTAAAATATCTTTAAGGGATTATTGTGTCATAAGGGGACATGTCTCTTAGGTCAATATTTGGACCACACTATAAACCTCTCACTATCGCTAAATTCCTCTAGCCAAATTATAACTAGACTTATCAAATGTCGCATGTACTCTAGATTCATTCAAATTGGATACAAAAATAATATTTCTCGCCAAGTATTAGAACATGCAAAACACCATTGATAGTTTTCACTCTCCCATCATTGAAATACAATTTTACCTTTCCCTTACCAACAATGTGATGTGAGTTGTTGTTAGGAAGGAATGCCTCTTCAACATCATAATTTATGTAATATTGAAACCACTCCTTGTGAGATTCAAATGATAAGAGAAACATGAATCAATGAGCCAAGAATAACCACTAACATTATTATCTAAAATACATAAAAAATTATTATCACCATCATCAAAGGATCTCTCAATAGAGTAATCATCATAATTTCTCTTGTTTTTAAATACAACTTATTTACAAGACTCTTTGTTTGATAAAATCATCATTTATCTTCAAAAATTTATGTGGGAATCTCATCTAAGATATTCAAGAGAACAAAATATATAAGACACAATTGACACACCTAAATTTGGCTCCTTGTGCCTTCTTGTCCAACTTTGTAAAGTTTTCATTCATCACAACCACACACTTTTCTTCATTTGCAACAACTCTCCACTGATTATTTTTTCCAAGAGATTCTCTTTTTTCTAATTGATTAGGTGTTGTATTCAACATGTATATCCTAAGGTCTAATTGTTCATGGATGATTAATTATGTATGCATCTCCAAAGTTCATGGGAAAATGGGATGCCCATGTGAGGGTGGGGACATATGTAATTCTTTATTGTTCTTCAAGTACTTGAAAACATTGTTGTAATGACACATTGATGAAAGGGTTATCTACAAGAACATCTTCTATTATTACTAGGTGTAGGTTGTAATTAGTGCTTCATGGGGGAGTGCTTGGGAGTTGCATATGCTAGCTTGAGAGGTGGAATTCAAAGATGTTTGTCTAAGAATTTTTTTTCTATTCTGGATGGATCCACATATGTGAGGGTCATGAGAATTTATACCATAATATTTTGGGACCTTATTTAGGCCCATGGTATTATTTTTTGGTTTTTTTTAGGCCTCTTTAAGTTTATATATTGGTGGCATATAATAGGAGATGCATGTAATGTATTTTAAAGATTTATGTTGGTAGATTTTTTTTAGAGGATGAAGATTATTGATCTCATTGAAATATCACATGGAGAAGCTCTATGAATGTTTTGCAACCATATTTATTTGGTAACACATTTAATTGTGAGGTACTTTAGAAACTAGTTTTTTTCTAAAAGGGTCTTCTTAAGGCATATATGCGTCTTTTGTGTTCTTTTTATTTTATTTTATTCTTCCTCTCTCTTACTCATTCCTTTTTAAGTGTTTTTTTTTTGGTCATTAGAACACTGCTAGGAGCAACACCCTGTATTGATTTAGAAAAAAGATACATGAATTTATCCAAATTTGGAAGGTCTTTTTTGTAATAGTGACCTACCCAAACCACCTACCTACTCCATTCCTGAAATTCAACCAAAATTTGGAGGGCCTTTTCTGTAGTAATGGCCAATCCAAAGCACCTACCAAACCAAGCCAAAAAAACTACCAAAATTTATGGAAGGCCTTTTTTGTAGTAGTGGCCAACCAGAGATACATCTACTCAGAGTCTTGATCAACTAAACCATACCCGAGACTAACTCTATTTAGATACTTTATGTACAAGAAAGAAAGTGATAAACCAAAGTCACACCTACTGACCAGTGGATCATTCCAGCCCAGAACTACTCAAACTTCATCCTCCTCAGACTCGCACCTTTTCATGTACGCTTTATAACTTGCTACCACCAGACAGTCTGCACCGCACTTCAAATGTGTTGGGTTTTTTGCTTTTTCCTCAAGTTCTCTTTGGTCGTTGGCAATCCAATCTTCCCCTTCACCCAGGTCCCAATCTTCATCATCACCAACAACTATCTCTTCTTCCAAGCCTTCATCCGCAATGTACCTCAACACCCAGCCGCGAAGTAGATTTGTGGTCAATTTCACTGCTCTGAGAAGAAAGAAGACGTTTCTATCCCTCTCCACCCATAATTTCTCGAAACCTTCTGGGTTGAGAGTGCGAATCAAGGGGAATTTCATCACTTCACGGCCTCTCATGCACAACATGTAGTAGTTCTGCAGCATCAAGATTTTCCTATTGTCATCCACATTGTCCAGAGCTGCATCTATTTCTCCTAGCCAGGTATTTACAAAGACCATTTGGGTCAATTTTTTACTTATCACCTTTGAGACTCCCATATGTAGTAAGACCGCAAGAAACATTGCCAAAATTTCAATGTTGCTTCTGGCTCTATGGTAAGCTTTCAGGAACTCTGGTCCGACCACATTTTTGGTTGCCCAAATAATGAGAGGATGAGAGGATTGCAACATTCCTTGAAGTATTTTATCTGATATTTCCCCTCTGAAAGCTTGCATTTGCTTGTCCGTGTCTAGTGCCAATGGCGTCTCCATGTCTTACAAATCACACCTCACCTTCTAGATGATTCTATCTTAACCTTGCTTTGATACAAGAATGCTAAGAAGCTATCTCTGTCTTTTGTAACCAAGGGCTTGTTGTCTCATGATGCTTGAAGTACTGGACGGGACCTTCGTGCATGACAAGCTGCCACTTTACTCGGTGATGGTGCTCATTCCCTAGAATAATTATTAATACACCCTACAGCTCTTTGTAAGGAGATCTTCATTCCCTGATTATTCTCTACTTTGCACACTCAGAATTGACCCTTGTCATGTCAAGAATGACGCCAAGTTATTTCCTTTATTACCATATGATTTTTGATTGTCGTCACGACGGTAACCGGTGTCAGAAGCTTTCCCAATGGTTGACCGCGTGGATGTCCTACCTATCAGTTTTAGAGGCCAATTTTGCCAACTCATCTTCCCTAGAGTTTCCTTCCCTGTATGTATGATTA
Organism: Sequoia sempervirens; assembly: GCA_007258455.2. Classification (NCBI taxonomy): domain Eukaryota; kingdom Viridiplantae; phylum Streptophyta; class Pinopsida; order Cupressales; family Cupressaceae; genus Sequoia; species Sequoia sempervirens. The sequence goes on along the minus strand of VDFB02256234.1, from coordinate 254,437 downwards.
ACTTTGAAGGCTGCAAACTCGTCTGATAGTGACTTGATATGTTGCAGTAGATCATTTAGTTTCCAATTAGGTGTGGAGTCCTTGCGAATTGCATTGATTTTTATCATTGAATCTCCCTCCAGGTGCATCTAACCAATTCCCAATTCGCGCCCAAGCTAAAGGCCTAATGTTGTTGCTCTAAATTCTTCCTCATTGTTTGTGCAATTTCCAAGAGGGATGGATCTTTTTGCTAAAATCTTACCTTCAAAGTCACGAGCAATGCACCCAACCCCAACTAGTCTTGGGTTGCCATGAGCCGCACCATCGAAGTTAACCTTTATTCACCCTGAATCTTGAGCTTGCCAAATATTCTCAGTCCTTTTGGATTGAAGGGAGCTATTCCCATTTAGATTGGGAGGTTTGAGACCTGAGAAATTCTTGATCAAACAATCATCCCAACTTTTGAATACATTTTTCTTGCCACCCTCTCGTCGGGCATTTTCATTGACCAGTTCAACAATTTCTCTCTCAATTTTATCCCACAACCGATCCTTATTCAATTCTTTCCCTTGAAATATTCTCCTATTTCTTTCATTCCAGAGCTCCCAGATTACTATAGATGGAGTGACCTTCAAAATGCTACCGAACACTAACTTGTTTCCTTTTTGAGGCCACATCATGAACCAAGTTGACAGATCCTCTGGCATAGGGCTTTGAAGATTCAGTTTGAATCTCATAGGGTTCCAACATTCCATTGCATATGGGCATGATAACAGGAGGTGATTTGTTGTCTCCTCGTGTTCTTTGCATAGGCTACACCTTCTCGGTCCTTGGATACCAAGTTTGGCTAGTCTGTCTTATGTTAGAATTCTCTTTTGAGTTGTCAGCCATGCAAAGACTCTGGCTTTGGGTAGGCATTTGTTTCCCCAGAATAATTTAAATGGCCAATCCTGTCGGGCTAATTCTATTTCCTTGGCTTTGTATCCTAGATTCACTTTGTAGGTTCCAGTTGAGGATCCACACCACCTGACTTGGTCCTTTTCATTAGATTGAACAAAGTATCTTTCCTTGAGAATATTTTCTAGTGCTTCTTTTTTGTCCTGAGGGGTGTTGAGAGGATGAAAATCATTCCAAATCCAACTTGATACTCCTTTGTGTGAAACCATTTTTCCGTAATTGGCTACCTTGTGTCCCCAAAGTTTAGAGGTTTCTGCTTTTATTTCTTCCAGACCCAGCTTGCTACCAATGGGCTCTTTCCCACACCATGAGTCGTTCCAGAAGGTTGCGCTTTTTCCATCACAAACTTCCCATGTGACATGGTCTGCAATTATGTCCCTACACTCCAATATGAAATTCCATATTGTTGAGCCTCTTGGGGGATTCTGAGTTGTAAGGATTCTTGTTGGATCGTCTAAATCCAGGTATTTTCTTTTGATGATTCTGACCCATCTATGGTGTCCTTTAGTGTGTATATCCCAAACTAGTTTGGCTCCCATGGCCTAGTTCATGATGGGAAGTTGTCTTATCCCTGCACCTCTAGCTTCTTTAGGAAAGCAAAACCTATCCCATGCCAATAGAGGAAAAAAATTTTGTTCTCCCATGCCACTCCAAAAGAATCTTCTAAAAATTTGGGTGAGAGAATCTTCCACTGCTTTGGGAATTTTAAGATAGGACATTGAATAAACTGGGATAGTTGATAGCACAGATTTAACCATCAGGAGTCCTCCAGTCGATAAGAGCCATTTTCCCTTCCAAGTGCTTAATTTGTTCTTACAATTGTTAATCAGTTGTTCCCAGTAGCAATTCTTATTGATGACCGCAAATAGGGGAATCCCCAAGTATCGAACAGGCAGGGAGGCAAATTTTAAGTTCAAAATTCTTGCTATATCTCTTTGTAGGATTGGCTGGGTGTTTAAGAAAAAAATTTCTAATTTGCCCCAATTGATGTCTTGCCTTGATGCACTACAGTAGTCATTTAGGAAGTTCTTGATTGCTCTTGCTTCCCTTCTGCTTGCCTCACCCATTAGGACTGTGTCATCAACAAACTGTAAGTGGGTTGAGGGCTCCAAGCCGTTGGCTACATGAATTCCTTTCCATCTGCCTTCCTCTCTTATCCTTTTAATTCCCCTTCCCAACACTACCGCCATAATTATGAATAGAAATGGGGACAGGGGGTCGCCTTGTCTTATCCCCCCGGAGGATGAAAAGTAACCATTCATTGATCCATTAACCATGACCGAGAATTTTGGAGTGGAAGTGCAGCTTTGGACCCAATTTATCCAATTGTCTCCAAAACCAAATTTTCTTAACACTTCCAACAAGAAGCTCTTGTCTACCATGTCATATGCTTTCAGGATGTCTAGTTTAAGTATCATACAAGGCTCTTTATTTTTCCTGGTTGTATGGATTGTTTCATGTGCTATAATGATTCCTTCTACTATGAACCGGCTCGAGGCAAAGCCACTTTGTTCCTCGGAGATGACCTCCTACAACACATTTTTGAGCCTATTGGCAATTATCTTTGTAATCACTTTATTTACTGTATTGCATAGGGAAATTGGCCTAAAGTCACCCATTGTTTGGGGATCCTTCTTCTTGGGAATTAAGGCCAGAAAGGTGTGATTTATTGCCCCTAGCATTGTCATTATTTTCCTGGATTCCTCTACTGTTGCACCAAGATCTTTCCCTACTATATCCTAGAAGGTTTGAAAGAATCCAGTTGGAAAGCCATATGGGCCCGGAGCCTTATTAGGGTTCATTTGAAAGACTACAACTTTTACTTCATCTAGGGATATATTTTGGTCTAGAATCTTTTTCTATTCTTCTGTTATGATGGAGGGAATTGCAGCCATCAAGTTGTCCCTAGTGACCCTATTAACTTGGCTTTCCTTGTTTAGCAGGGTTTCAAAGAAATCAACTGCCTCTTTATTGAATTCTTTAGTTGATTGAGTTAACTCATCGTTAGCTTTTTTTATTTCCACAATCCTCTTTTTGTTTCTGCTGGCTATGGTTGATTTGTGGAAGAATTTTGTGTTCCTATCTCCATCTTTCAGCCAGGTTTCTCTTGATTTTTGGCGCCAGTAGCATTCCTCCCATTTAAGGATCTCTACCAGTTCATCCTTTAGGCTCTTTTCATTCTCATAATCAGCTGCATCCATCCCCCTTTCTATTACATGCTCATTCAAGGCTCAGATTTCTTGTTCAATTCTCTCTTTCTCCTAAAAAATATTCTTAAAGTGGGTCTTGTTCCACTCCTTCAATTTAATTTTTATGTAGCCCAGCTTTTTATTTATCTTGTAAAGTTTTGTTTTGTCACTGAAGCTCACTTCATTCTGCTAGGTACTTATTAATTATGGCAACTGCTTGTCTCTTAGCCACATGTATTCAAATTTGAATGGGAAGCCTTTGGGAGGGTCAATCTAGCCCCAAGAAAAAAGGATTGGGAAATGGTGTGAGCTTGTGAAAGGAAGGATTTGAGCTTCATGGGAACCTTCCAAATCACCCCAGTCACCCCAAAGGAGAAATATGTCTAGCCTTTTTGCAATGTTGGTGAATCCCTTTCTTTTGTTAGACCAGGTGAAGGTACCATTTCTTATTTTTAGGTCTAGTAGAAGGTTTTTTTCAATAAATTCTTGGAAGTCTCTTTGAACAGTCGTTATTCTCCTAGCCCCCCCTATTTTTAGAGTTGTTTAGTGTAGCATTGAAGTCTCCTACTACAATTCCTTTTCCTGACCTTTTGCTATCTATTTCCTCTAAGATTTTATCCCATAGCCTCTTTTTTCTCTCCATCGGAACATGCCCATATACATTTATGCAAGTAAAAGAGATGTTTCTTCTTATGTCTTTGAAGTTGACTACTTGCCAATTGTTTGCTTCTGATTCTAATTCCCCTGACACTGAGAGCGGGTTCCAATTAACTCCCAATCCCCTAGAAGCCCCTGAGGACTCCTTGAAATTCCCTTTCCATTGTTTCCAACTGCCTAGCCTTTTCTCACTTTCTTCCTTGTTCCATTTTGTTTCCTGAAGTAACACTACATCTACATTTGATTGGTCAATTTGGCGCTTGACCATACACCATTTGTCAGGGGCGTTGACACCCTTGACATTCCATGTTATGAGCCTCATTCTTCCTAGGGAAGGATGCTTTCCTTCCTCAATATTAGTTTCTTTTGTCCTGCAACATTGCCTGCAATCATCAACTTGGCTTGGTTTGATGTCCTGCCCATACTGCCCTTTTTCTTGATGTTGGGGCCTTTAAGTTTTGATTCAGATTGCTCTAGTTGCCTGATTTCCAGCAATTCTCCTTCCTCTACCTCATCCCAAGGCTCTTCTTCTCCCTCTGAGAATTGATCATTGTATTCCTTATTTGTTTGTAGGTCCTCTCCTCCCACAATTAGGGGGCATCCTTGTTTGCTTCCAAGTTTAGTGGATTCACCTGAGGCTTGGCTACAAAAGGCAGGAGAGGCCTATTGCCGCTCTCTCCTTCAAACAACTCCTTCAGTTGGTTTTGGATATTCCTCTAGAGGACTTGTGTATCATCCATGAGGGCAATGAGGGCTTGCTCAGCTTGAGTATTACCACTTGAAAAACTTCCAATTTCCTGGGAGAGCAAAGTTGGAGGTTCTCTGGAGGAGCCATCCATGACTTCCATGGTTGGCATACCATTCCCCTCTTCGTCCCTCACTTCTGGATTTGTGTCCTGTGATAACACTGCCTTTGGTTCCACTTGCTCAATATTATCTATGTTGGCATTTGATGCCCTGTCTGAGGTGCTCTCTTGAAGAGTTTCCCTGAATAGGAAATTTTTCGATCTTGATCCTTCCCATAACTTAATTTCTTGCTGCCAACTTCTGAACTTGATCAAAATCTCAACAGTTTTGTATATCCCTACCCCTTCATCTACTTTTACCAGAACACAAGGTTTTTATCCTTCTTTTCCATTAATGAAATCCTCATCCACTACTATACAAACTCCTAGGGCATCGCCTAATCTTGTCATAGCTTCCATATTCCAAAATTCTAAGGGTAAATCAACTAATTTGATCCAAGTCAAAATTTGAGTCAATCGGTAATTCCATGGATCGAAACTAGCTTGCCAATTTGTGTAATGAAACGAATGGCCATTCATGAACAAAGGTTCTCCTTCTAAAATTTCCAGTTTCAAGTCCATGTCTATTCATTCTATAAAAAAAAAGGAATTTGGAAGGGAAGTGATGCTTACTCGGTCTGCGTACTTGCTCTCCCACCAGGCTTTAATCTCATCGCTTGGGCAACCTGGACCAGTCCATTTCGTAAAAATATCACGCGCTGATAACTTGGCTACTCTTTTTTTTATCAGCTCTAAAGACATTTGGTATAATTTGTGCCCTTTGGGGTGCAAATTCGCCTCTCTATTTTACCTAGAGTGAAAGTTTCTTTTGTTTATTTTCCTTCTCAAAAGATCGCGATCTCTTTCATTCATGCTTCTGTCAAACTCATATTCCTCCCCACGTTGTTGATTCGTGTTGGCATTATCTTGAGGCCTAAGGTTAGTCGGGTCTTTTGCTCTCCAAGCTCTGTTGGTTCAATTTTGAGCACTTCCTCCTCTGGCATACCAGTTGGAGTCTGGTTGGCCGTCATCGCTATTCCTTTCCCGAAACCACCCACGCCTTCGTCCGTTCATTCCCTGTCTCTAGTTGTTCCAGTCGCAAGCCGCAGGCCTGTGTGCATGCTCCGAGGATCCGTCATCCCTTGACACTGGCCGAGAGTCGTTTTGGGTTCCAGTTTGCCTTTCGCATTCCTGGTTCTACCTGTGGAGCGGATGGCATTTGTCCACCCAGACTCCGTTTTCAAAGACCCATTGCGGCAGGTGATTTGCTGCATCATTCACCCCTCCCCCTAGAGCAGCGCCATCCTCCACAATTGAGTCCCCCCAGCGAGTTCACTGGTTCTCTGCTAAATTTCGTGCCAGCTCGTCATCGCGTGCCATCTTCACATTCTAATTATTTATATTAGTTTATGTTTTTCCATTCCTTTTTAAGTGTTATTTACATGCTGAAATGTTACCAAAAACTTTGTAGATTGATTTATGTGATATTTTCTTCAAAGGGTTAATGTGGAAATATGTGCATGTTTAGTAGTTGAGCTTTATTTCTTATTATAGTTGTTAAGGGTGTTGAAATAAAATTTTCTTACATTTTTGACTTTCCAATACTAATAAAATTCTAAATATCTTCAACCACAAACAAATCTACAAAACCACCAAATTAAATTATTCCATTAAAACAAACAAACTCACAACAATTATAGAAAAACATCTCTCTGTAATAAAGACCATTGGCTTTGATACTAAACATTAAGAAATCAGTGCACAAATATAATTAAAAGATATCAAGTAAGTGTATAAATTTGATTAAATGAACATATTATTCACTTTTTTGCTTCCTCAAATTTTGTGGCTTGAATTGTTTCTTGATTTTGAGCAACTCACAAGTCTAGTTTGGCAAGAAAAAGTAACATCATATTAATAATTCACAACTCCAACTATAGTGTATCACACTTATAGACTTTAGGCTTTCCAAACATTCATTTTTCTTGATTTGCCATAGTTCCAAAATTCAATTCTCAACATACTACAACACTTTTGTACATCCTTAGAGTCGAGTTTGTGTAGATTTGTGTGTCTTCTTTCCATGAACAAGGAGAATCCCTAGTTGGGAGAAAGAAAAGAGAAAGAAATGATGGGGTCCTTGAGGACAATATTGCCACAACAATTTTCCTTCACACATTGGATCCTCCATATTGTAGGTGTGGGAAGTATAATTAGATTTATTTTCTTTGTCAGATTGGTTTATTATTACTAGAGTAAACTGGTTATGAGTTTTATAATAGAAATATTTATTTTCTCTCAATTTGTAGGACTTGTTTTCAAATTTGGGTGTAACATAGATTAGAATCATATTTATTTAACAAATAGATCTTAGATTTTTCTTTACAAAAATTCATCTTCTGAAAAAATCAATCTTTTTAATATATGGCAAATGAAATTAGTAATAAAAAAAAATGAATCATCTTCTCATTGGTATGGCAAATAAAATTAGTAATCAACAAACGATTTTTTTTATTATATTATGAGAATTGTATTAAAAAATCAACAAACATTGATAATTGATTGTGATTTGCATGAGTATTGATTCAATTGAAAATAATAGAAAATATATTGGATTAGTTAATCGCTAATTCATTCCATTTTCTTTCTCTCTAAATTTCACTTTGTATCACATTCAATTGTAAAAAGAAATGAACTCTTTGATTTGATTATTTTAGCATCACAATCCATTTTTTTAGTATAGAATAGTTATTTTATGCATATGGTTATATAGCACAAAATTTTATTAAAAGGTTTCTTACACATTTATTTCAATAGCTTTACATGATTAGATATACCTTCTTTTAGCATTTAAACACCTTTTAAAAACAAAACAAAAAGACATTTTAGGTTCCTTTATTCATTCAAGCAAAGAACAACTTCAAACACAATTTTAAAGATTGACACATTTGGAAAGTTCAAGCATGTAGTGTGAAATAATAAACATTCCAAACAAAACCCAACTTTCAAACATTTGACTTACAACTTCTAAAATTAATGTAAATTAAACAAAAAATGTTCATGCAATTTGAGATTCATTTACAAGTCAAAGTTAATTAAAAACAAGTATTTCAAGGCACTTAGAGCAAATCTAACTCATATTTCACCTTCTTGGTCATACAAATAATTTCAATCCTATGTGTCCAAGGGTGAGAAAATTGGGTGGAAGTTGTTTTGAGCGAGCTGAGAGAGACATTGTTGGTTCTCATAACCATTGAGATAACAAAACATGAAGATAATTTAGAAATAATATGAGAGGAAAATGAGTTGTTATTGGTCATATATCTAGCCCACCTCAATACCATCTTTGAATTAGATACCACTCATTTGGATACTTTTCTTGAAGCTATATGGTCAAACTTCAACACTTTGTGCACATAATTCAAAATTTATAACCCTATCCCCACACCTCAACGTAACATTATCACTATTAATTACGGGACTCTTTTCTCATGAAAATGGTAATCCTCCAAATTCCCTACCACTCCATTTACTATTTCTACTTGAGAAATAGTAACATACTAGTTGTTTAATCAAGGCAAACAATGCATGTGCATACCATTCGTGAGACACAATTGTTGAATAGAAAAATATAACGCGTTTTGGTTTAGGTGAATTAGGTATACTATGCAACATAATAAGCAAAAAGATGAAGCTATAGGAGGAACAATACCTCTTTCAAGTTGTACAACATGGAAGTAGGTGGTTTAGGTTGAACATCAAAGATATTATGGAGATCGAGGGAGAAGGGGGGAGCATCAAAATATGTAGTATCATTAAAGCACATGGATGACTCCTTAAGGCTCCCTACATAATGGCTACTAGAAGGATAAGGTAATGAAGAGGAACAATACATCAATCTAGGCCATATATAATTTGATATAATGAAGAATACACTTGTAAGAACATATCGAAGCATTATAAAAGCATAAAACATCATGCATAGCAAACAATATAATATCATGTACATGTAAATAAAATAAACTCAACAAATTGCATGCATGTGTGAACACCAAAAAACTTATCCTAGTTAGGGTTTTAAAATATAAATGCATCATAAATAATATACAACTAATAAGAAAACTTAGGAAATATATCATATGGGAAAACAACATGGAGATGTAATAATTGTCTATCATGTCATCATGAGACAAAGAAGATTAATCATCAGTAAAGAGTATAAACGAATTCAATATGAAATTAAGATTAAAAAAACCATAAATGATCAAATTTGAGAAGGAAAATTAAAAATCAAATCCTAAGGTCAAACCTTAGGGGATGTAAGATTAAATAGGTTCACCAAAATGAAAATGAAAAGAAATAAATAGGTTCATTTTCTAATTTTATCTAGGTTAATCAATTAATAATCGACACACAATTAACTTAGATAAAGTAGCAAAGTCTTGATACACTACACAAACATGTACATAAATAAATGCTTAATTAACAAAGGATATGTGTGCTCATCTCTAGAAATAATGTGTGGTGTTCTTATTTGGAATGAGATTTATGATTTGTCTTTGTGATCAACAGTCAAATTTGCATTAATCAAGTCTTGCAGACTATGAAATTAATTGTTCTTTGCTCTACTTCAATTATGTACTAGTTTTGATCTCTACACTTGCAACATTGAACTTGTTTTGTGGTTTTGAACTTGAAAATTTAGGCTTGAACTTTGCACCTTAGGTCCTTAGAATCATGTTTTCCTTTGATATCTAAAAAGGTGGTGCTAAACCATAGTTAGAACTTACAATCTAGTCTATAAATTTAAATATTTTGTGTTTGAGCCAACAGAACAACTAGCTGGAAGTAAGTTGGCTTGAGCTTAGGATTAAACTTAATTTTAGAATGTGGGGGTCATTTATACATGTGGGGTCCTAAATGAGGTTGAAAGTCACAAATACAAGTTTTGGTTTAGGATCATATAGTATTGACTCAAGACACGTCATTCAAGTTGTGAAGGTCATGTTCAAATATTTGAAAAATAAGATAAAGTTCAAAGCTTTGAAAAACGAGAAATTAGTTTCACTCAAGCCTTAAGAAAAATGTCAACTTTCGCAGAAAAATATATCATTTATAAATTAAACTATTACACTAAAAACAATAAACCAAAGTAATTCCAAAACAAATAACACAAAATTCTAATAAAACACTTTTGACCCTTTCCCTAAATTTTTTAATTTTCCTCAACTTTCACTTTTATTACATATATTTTACAAATTTTTAACTAAAACCATTGCCCTCAAATTCAAATTCAAATTATAAATGTAAGCTGTCAAGACGTGCCCCACACGCCACGCCACAAAGACTTTGGGAGGCAGCCTGTATATCAGTCATGGCATTCATCACCTTGGAATGGCCATCCACATACATAAAAAAATATATTATGGATGCATCGCCATGCGTGATATCGATGATGACTCATGGTTCCCACATGTTTTAGCCTTGTCAGCATGCAACTGCGTACATGGCGGCCGTGCCAGTGGGCGTACGCAAAAAGCCTCTTGATGACGTATGATGACAGGTGTCGTGTCCCTACCCACATGGAATCTAGGTGGGATTCCTCCTAAAGATACCTACCACGTGGTCCCTTCTCCCTTCTATTTATGTGATTCTCAGCAGCGGTCACGTGGTTTCCTTCACACCGAGGCAAATTTAGACCACAGGAAAAAATAGGACATCTTCATCGTCGCTAAATTTAGCCCGTCTGGGACAATTTCTCAAGGATCGACAGACATCGTTTATCTTCGGTCAAGTGGTGGGGCCCAGCGTCATAACGTTCACAGGTAGAAGATGACGTGGCATTGCACGGGTAGGACATGTGGGCCCGGCGCTCCACTTATGCAACAACAATGATTGTCCTGTTGCATGTGAGCCGTCGAAGGTGTCAACGTCGTGTAAATTGGGTTGGAGAATGAATGAATGAATGAATGGTTTTTAATGACGTCCACGAGACCATCAGTCTATGGGACCAAGCACTGAAACTTTAACCATTTTCAAGTTCTTTTCCATGTCAGCCCTTCTATTGTAGATCTTGATCAGAAAGCTAGCAATCTTGAGGAGCCTAGCTTCCCTAAAAAGTTCATTTAGATTATCCACCTTCAAAATGTCTTCATATTGGATACGGATATCATCATAAGCAGCACACTCAATCATGAAGTGCCATTCAGTCTCGACAGTCCCTTTGTTGCAAAAAATACAAGTTCGTTGTTCCCAAGCCTCCTTGGGGACAGCCCACCTACCTGTCTCGCATCTAAGATGGTGTGACCCGGTTCTTAATTGAGCGATCAAAAGCCTAGCCTTGCCTTTAATTGTAACCTTTAGATAGTCTTTCTCATCATGCTCCCACGTGGGGTTGAATTCCTGGATATAATGAGACTTTTTACGGCCAACCTGAGAGAAAACGTATGAAAGGAAGAAATTTGTTTGAGTGGCCTTCTTCATACTTTTCACTTTTTAGCTTGACGTTGATAGATTGGAATCTTTGGGTGATAGATTTTCACACTGCATTTTGGGATTTTATCTACCTCTTTTTAAGGGCAAAGAGGTGTAATGGAAATGGATAGTCTACAATATCTATTTCTTGGTTTACAAATGGCACTTCATCATGAAATGCATTGCTTACAAGGATATCCGTACTAAGCATGAAAATAGTTTGAAAGTGGACAATATGCACCAGCTATTTGAGGAAGATAAGATTAATCAGACGGCTAGCCTTCTTGTCAAAATTAATAGCAGGAGATCTGACTTGGAAAAGAGCATGAAGACAAATCAGGCCTGTTTTGTCTCGGTCCCATAGACTGTTTAGTCTCGCAGACGTCATTAAAATCTTTCATTCATTCAAATGGTTCATAGTAAATATGGGTCAGATGTTGTGGATGTGTTTTTATTTGAAAGTAGATACTAGCTATTGTACTTCAAGTGTGCAATGGTGTACGCCGAATAATTGTATGGATATTTTTGAATTTGTGTAGACATATTGGTTCAAATAGAACAATTTCTATATAACTTATAAAAGCAAGACATGGAAAAACTTAAATGGAAAAAGTATACAAAGGAAAGGAAACTTGAAATAATGGAATGGTTAATTGCAATTATAAGAATCTATGCAATTGAATACTAGTTCACGTAGTAAACAATAGATCTATTTAGTAATTAGAAAACAACTAATATAAATTGTTTATTTAACCTATTAAAGCAACTCATGCAATAAATAAAATGCAAACGAATGTTTTCCTTATAAGAATATGTGTTTTAATATTGTTCGAAATTGAACAATCTGTATATAACTTATAACAAGAGCACGTGGATAAACTAAAATGGAAATAGTGTGCATACCAAAAAGAACTTCACTTGATTTGATATAAAAATGTAAAAATAGGATATATATATATATATCCAATTTTGAAAGTCCATTGTTTTCAAGGAATGTTCAATTCTAATTATAAAAATGTATGCAATTGATTAGAATGGTATAGATATATTTTTTATTTCATTTTGTTACATGGTGAGATGAACTCCAGTGTATTTGTAATAAAGAAGAGATCTCTTTAATATTTGAGTATAAGATTAACCTTTGCTAGCCTCCTCTCTATTGCGCCAAAGTGGGAGCCTGGGAACAGGGGCTCCCATCAAAGCATAAAGGACAGGGAGATTTTGTCAGGTTAAAGCTACAGCTACCCTGGTAGATGATATGCAAAATGTAGAAGCATAGACAGGGCACGTGAATGATTTGACAGAATTCCTCAAAGAAATGTTATCTCCTGGTATGTTACGGCTGCAGGGTATGCACAAAATAGATATATTAAAATGTCTTTAGAGATTTTCAAACAAATGCAATTTGCAACTGTCAAGCCGTGCCAATCTCCATCCACAATTCGTGGCATTCACAAAGTCAATTTAGTTTTCACTCTTGCTAGACTATTATTGACTTGCACAGAAGGATATTTGTGTATAAGTATTCCTATAGTTGCAACGCCCTTGGCATACTTGTATGCAGCATGTGGAAGCTTACATGAAGGCTAAGAAATGTTTGACCGAATGCCTCAAGGAAATTTGGTTTCATGGCTTGCTATGATTGCGGAATTTGCACATTATGGATTTGTTGAAAAGGTCTTAGAAACATTCAAGCAAATGCAATTGACAAGTTATAGCAAACCTAGTATTGCAGTGATTGCAGGAAATGTTAAAAATGGAATTGTTGGGAAGGCTTTAGAAACTTGTAAGTATATGCAATTGGCAGGCATAAATCGAACTTCCATTGCTATTGCCAGCATCACCCTACCTGCACCAAAAATGGGAGATTTGAAACAACATTTAACTACCGTGGTAGACATGTATGCAGAATGTTGAAGCACAGATAGGGCATGAGAATTGTTGCAAATCAAGTGGTCAAAGGCAACAAAATTATCAAGGACATGCATAGTGAAGAATTACTATCAAATTAAGTTCAAGATCATATGAAAAGTTCAAAATTAAGTTGCAATAAGACCACAAGTGCATATGGCTACACAAACAATTTCTCATCATGTCTCCATACGATGAGTCTACAACTCCAGAGAACCATTCTCCCACTTGTGTTGAAGGATGGGAACTCAAGGGATTAACTAATGAAGTTGAGAGATAGTGCAAACCAGTTACTTTGAAGTCGTAGCAAAGCCCTAATCCATCAACATTCTTTGTCTTGCTCGCATACCCACAATCTACACCGTTGCTTCTGCTCAGAACCCTGGCGATGAGGACGGAGAATGGCTTCTTAAACTCTATACGCCTCCCCTTCACCTCTCTCCACCAATGCTATCCACCTCCCCTTTTTTTTCCAACATGATTCTGCCCCCTTCTGCGTGATGGCTATACTGAATATATGTAAAACTGTTGTTTTCAGATTTTGAAATTTAAAATAAATCAGTTTTGTGATGTTGAATATACGTAGTTGGTAAGAGTGGATAGGTTTACAAACACATTCTTCAGTGTTTCTTTAACAATAGAAATATGAACATAAAAATATCAGTGCGCAATCAATATAAACGTAATAGGCTTTGATGGTATGCCCAGTTGCAATTGGTATGAAATAAGCAATTGTTATGAGCGGCGGCTCGCAGAGAGTCCATCCAATAATTGTACAACAGAGATTAAATGCATGAAGGCGGTAGATTGAATAGATTAGACATTAATGTTTTTTTATGGTCCATCTTGAGCTGCCATCAATGTTTTTCTAGCCGCCTCTTCTCCATGGTACGTGAGTTGATGTCTGGTGGATATTCATAGTAATGAGCACATATTATCATCAAACCATTCATACTGCGTAGTTGGTAAAACTGATCCGTCGGCTATGTATCCACTCATCGGTAAGATCTGTAACATCAACGTACTTTATTAATGTCGTAGTCATTGTCGGAGCCGGGGCAGAATGCATAATGCAAGTTGTGTACATACAACAGAAATAAAAGAGGACATAAAAAATTAATGGCCACGATCAAAGTGATCGTCTCCAGAAAGTAATGAACCGTTGATTGAATATTCTAGGTTGGACATGTTCATAGTGGATATGCCTTTGGAACTTAAGAAATTATTTTATGGGTAAGTGTTTTCAATAATAGTATTTGTAGTTATTTTTTTATCAAATAAATAGATAAAAATATTTATTTTTACAAGTTGTATTAAAGAAACAATCAATTATATGATAATATATAAGTAATAAGACAATCGATATTTCATGTCTTCATGTGCATGTATTGATCTATATCTTGAGGGTGTTTTCAGACAATCTAATGAAGATGTTGTTAGTGTGACTACATAGTTGATACCAATAACCCCAAACGATATCTTTAATCTTATAACTCACTTATGAAAGTATGCTAATTATTTTATAAAAAAATAACTTAGAGTGCAAAGATAAGACACACACATAATGAGTCATCTCTCCTAATATAATATATTTTAGATATTGGTTTATTATTTATTATATATATTTTAAACTCTATGTAATATTAGTTTAATTAGAATTATATAGAGATTAATTAGAATTCTAATATATATTAAGTATTATTACAAACGAATAATTAATTTATAAATTATTATAGATAATAATTATACTATGTTGATATTTAATAAGTATAATATTGCAATATAAAATAAACTTTTCTTAAGTATAGTCAATCTTAATCAAATCAAATATATATGTACATAAGTAACAATTAATTTAGATTAATTCAATCATGAGTTGTGAGCATATTTTTTTCTCAAAATCAATGTTATAAATGTGGAAATAAATATGCCAAATAAAGGTACTTGACTTTATGATCAAAGAATGAACAAAATTTATTGTTGGTGTTTAAATGTGTATGTCATAAGATCAAAAAGGGATCATGGTAGTTTACAACTTACCCCAAGTTTATAAATTATTGTCTACACATGGAGGGTCAAGTGTATGGATTTGCATCAAATCCATGCTTGTGAAAATATTCTACACTTCAAACATGACCTTATAATTTGTACAACTCTATTTTCTACTTCATTCACCTCTTTTTCTTCTATATTTTTTTAATATTTGGGACTTACAATATTTTAAAATACCTTTAAGGTATTGTTGTGTCATAAGGGGACATGTCTCTTAGGTCAACTCTTAAATAAAAGATCAAGTACAACACTCTTCATCCATGTGTATACTCTCATAATGAATATGTAAATTTTGATTTGTTTTAGAGCACTAATCAAAGTGTTTCCTTTTCTGATGCAAATGATATTTGAATAAGCACTTGGATCCTTAAATGAATGCAATTGAATACCTTTAAATACAAGAACATAATAACAAATTACACAAATATGTGTTTGGTTCAATCTAGGTGAGAAAGAAAGTGAGAATCGACCAAATTTTGAATTCAAATTTTAAAATGTTAGAGATCAAATTTGTAGGTGTAGGGTGTGTTAGAAAAAAAGTGTGTTGTCCGCCTTACATAATGCTATAATATAACAATTTATTATTCGTTGTGCACTTGGAGGATCTAGATATGTGTGCATTACATCGGGTTAGCATTATTGGGGTACTTTATGAGGTGTATGCAACATTGTGATAAATATTTAATGTGGGGTTGCACATTGGGAAAATATTTAATATTCAGAAAACTTAGTACCAAAAAATAAATGTGGGGGTTAATTGTTTTGTAAGATCATGAAAATAGTCACATGGTTTATGTAACACCACTTGGTGGTTTTGTGCAAGCTTGTGTCTTTATAAAAGCAAGCACATGGATAGTTGTCTATGGTTGGCTAGTTGGTCATTTTGGCTGAGGGGTTGAGAGCATCTCTTGTTTGCATTTGTGAGGTTTAAAACATGGCATGGGATGTGTGGTTACATGCTTGTTCACATGGAGTGCTTGTAGAGATCTTGTATTTCAAGGATATTCATGGAAAACTCTGAAGATGTAAATTGTAATGGTTTCATTTCTGAATAATACATGACTGATGGATGCTTTTGGAGGTTGGGTTTTTCCCTCTTGAGGGTTTTCCTAAGATATATCTTATGTCATCTTTGATGGTATGTTGTCAATTCTTTTGCATACGGATTTTGAATACTTGTTTGCATATATTTTTCTATTTGGGTTATGTGGAAATTGTCTTGTGAGGTTGTATATTTTCTTTTATTTGGTATTAGAGCCATGGTTGTGGTTTGTATAACCCTTGCTAGAGCAGATCTAGTGCATAGTTGAATCCAAGGATTTGCATGAAAGAATGAATATATTGTAAGCTATGAGGGTTTTGTGTAGGTTGTTTTTGTAGATTTGGAGTTTTGAGATTGTAGGTATAAGTTTATGAATATTTGTTGGAAAAAAGATTTTTTTGGGTGTTCACCATGAGGGTTTTGTAGGGGAAGGTTCACAAATGTCCCCTTGGGATAGAACATACCTCACCATTGGATCTAGGAGGCCAGAGAGATGAAGATTGACATAAAATTTGACCTATTTTGGTTATTCGAAAAAATGCAATTTTTTTCCCTCTTAGCCCTATTGTACAATGATACAGCTATTTTTGTAGATGAGAGTTTTTTATAAAAAAATAAAATTATTTTTTTTGCAATTTTATAAAAAAAATATCCTACACAATAATTTTTTTAAAAAATATATCTATTTGTGGGGGTTGCCCAAACCCCCCACAACCTCTACCATAGCCTATGCTAATAGGTCGAACGACGTTGTTAGCGCCATTGACCTGCTAGTCAACTTTGGCCCCATAGCTGGCAGGTGCCAAGTTGGTGGGCTTTGGTCGGCCCTTAACCCCGTGGGGGATGACACCTTAGCCCCTTGGGGGGCCAAAAATTATATTGTTGGGCTTTAAATTACTTTTTACAAAAAATTTTTAACCCAAATACAATTTCTCATTGAGTCCAACCACCCTACAAGCGACACCACCCAAGTGGCGCTGCTACCCAACCACCCAAGGGTTGTCCTACATCCACTAATGCTAGTCAAATTGGGAATTTTTTTCCAGAAGGCATAACTTTTGCCTCAGGTGTTGGCTTAGTTGTTAGAAAGGTAGTTCTGAACACTACACATTGGTATTAGTGTTTTTTCCAAATTTTTTGTTTTGAAAATGAATTTTTTGTTGGAAGTTGAATGCCCTTTTCAGACTTGGAGAGGTCATAACTTGTGCATATGAAATCAAATTTTGGAATTCTTATAGTCGACGAAAAGCTTGTTCAGAGCACTATATAGTGGATTAGGTTTGAGATGTTTTGTCATGATATATATTCTCTTAGGAGCATTATATGTTCATTAGAGCATACGATCTTTTGAGGAGCTGTGAGATCATAATGTCATGATTGAGTTCCTAATTCAATTATTGGGGCTTTGACTTTGATCTTGGTTAGTTCTCTTGGTATTGAGTACATTGATCATTTTATTGAGAGCTTCATGATTGTGCTATGTTGCATTTGGATTTTGGAATAGATTGATCGACCTTACATGTGCTCATGGATACTTGGAGATATAGGTGAGGCTAGGAGATTTCTTGGAATTAGAGACATGCGTTGAGATAGGTACTCATTGATGAGGTTTCAGTTGGAAGTTGAGGAGCCTACACCTTGGTTGGATGTGAGTTCAACATGCACCTATGAGGAGATTGTTCTTAGATGAGTCATGATGACTTAGATATCTTGGAGGAGCATTGTCATTCCCCACTCTTGGTTCACTCAATGGATAATCATCAGAGAGGTGTTTCCCATTATTATTTTTAGATGCATTACTTTTTATGCTTTTTCTTCTCATGCATATGTGTCTTGAGCTTATTTGGTTCCTAAAGGTTCATTTGAGGAGTGTTGGCATGTTTATCTCCTTATGCATTGTGAGTTCATTCATTGATGTTGAGTTTAGGAGATGATATTAAGCTTATTTGTTAGAATTTAGGATCTTAGGATAATAATAATTATAAACAAGATATAAAAAAAATAAAATGAAAATCATACAAACATAGATTTTACATATTACACAAGATATACATGGGGAAAACTCTTTCAGGTAAAAACTCCATAAAGCATCATTTTATTTTAAAAAACTTACAATAATGTTCTATTATAACATAGATCAAACCTAGGGAACACTTCTCCATACTTCCACATGACCAATAATACCTCATATGCATAGTGATAGAATTTACTATCAATCTCCAAATTCCACTTCTCTCAAATTTGACAGAGAACCTCCTTAAATATAGGAGCAAGGGTGACACAATATTTGAAAGGGTATTAGTCACACCCATTCAACAACCCCCATTCATAAATAATCAATAATCTAATTATTTAGACAATAATTATTTCAAATAGGATATGCTTAATACACATATTATATAGAAGGTTTTATAACCTTATATTAGAACAATATATAAATGTTATAAGGGTATGAACCCTAATAAAATTGTGTTCTAACACTCCCCCTTAATGTTAATAGAGGGTGTCACATGTCAATTTTCATAAAAGAAAAAAAGTACTCTAGTAACGTAGGTCTTCTTTGAAAGTGATAAATGAGACACAAATATATGCTAAAATGAAAGTCATGTATTTTGACTACATGAAAGTCATCTTGTCATAATTTATATTCCCAACATTTTAAAAATGATGCTATACATGAGGTCTTATAAATATTTTTATTGGAGCCCGGGTCTCCTCAAATTAGCCTCACCTCAGGTTGATTACAATGTGCCCATAGGACTTAATAGAATGCTTTTATAAGTGGAAGATTTACAGAGAGAAGAACTTTGGTATATGCCCATAGGACTTATACATCTAGGATTTAGCCATTAGGTGGTGGCATTGACATGCACACTCCCCATCAATGGCATCACCTAAGGCCAAACATTTTATTTGAATTTGGAGCATATAATGCCTATAGGTCTTATATTATGCCTGTTGGGTCTTACATCTAGGATTTATCCATGAGGTGGTTTTCTGCACACTCCTCCTCAATGGAATCACCTAAGGCCAATCGTTGCATAGAGGTTTTTATAAGTGATGGATAATATTTCAATATTTTTCTTCTTGCTTATAGCATTCATTTGCTTGAATAGAACTGGAGAGAAATTTTTATGATAAAATATTTTTTCTTGAATAGAATTGGAGAGAACTTTTTATGATAAAATAATTTCACTTGGGTAGAACTTTTATGATGGAATGATTTCTCTTGAATAAAACTGGAGAGAACTTTAACAATGGAATGCTTTCACTTGAATATAACTGGAGATAAAAAATTTAAGTGGAATATTTTCACTTGAGTGAGATGCCCATTATTTTCAATGTTCTTTTCTCCCTTTAGAAATGAGATTTGTTGGTAAGAGTAAAATAATTCCAGTTATCATATAGTAAAGTGGTACTTTTACAAGTATTTATTTGAAGCTGTTCCATAAATCTTCATAGCCACGTTGATTTTTTAGGAGCTATTTTTTTTATTTTGGATTTTGATTAAGAAACCATAGAAGATAACTTTCTTAAAAATTATTACACCATCCATGTAAGAGAACTTGCACCATTTATTTTGAATCTAGAATATATGGTATATTTCCTATAAATTGAATCACCAACATAGTCAATAAGACAATAATCAAATAAATTTGATTCTTGGTTTAGAAAAAATATTGTGTAATATGCAAATGTCGATTGCCAATGAGCATAAATCTAGAAAGTAGTCTAATGATTATTAGCAAGGAGATCATAAGATATTTTCATGAACATAAGTATGAATAACTTTTGTTGAGCCTTGGTTGAGCCTTTTGTTTCTGAGTGGACTCTTCTCTAGAGTACCTTGCATCTTGCTTTGGCCTCTCTGTCAGGCCAACATTTGGTGTGGTTGGGAGGGAAGTTTCCCCTCTTCTTGGTGTGGATGTGTGTAGCCTCTCTGCCTAGAGTTCCTTTTTTGTTGCCTTCCTTGCAGTGGTTGAGGGTTTGCGGTGTTGTTGTGGTTGGGATTGGGTGTCAACTACCCTTCCTGTTGTTTTTATGGCTGCCGTTACAGTGGGTGTGGTTGTGGGTTGATTCTTTTGGAGGAAGTCCGGTTGAAGTTTGGGGTTTCTTTTGCTCCTACTTGGCGTAGTAGGAGGGCTTGGGGGATTTTCTTGGTGGCCTATTCTTCAGCTTGCTTATTCCTGGGTGTCTTTCCTTCCTGTCTATTGTTTGTTTGATGTCTCTTTTTTTGGGGTTCTTGTTTTTAGGGTGTTTTGGGTCCTCCCCTCTCTGTGGTCTGGTGGTGTCTTCTCCAGGTTGGTTATTTGGAGTTTTGGTCCATCTTTGGCCCTGACCAACATGTTGGGTTTGCTTAGTGTGCTCTCTTGTTGGGCCTTCTTCTTTCTTTTGACCTATTTGGGATCCTCGGTTAATTATGGGGTTTGGCTGGTCCTGATCATTCTAAGAATGGGACTCTACATTTGGTGGTCTTTTGGCTAGTGTTTCCTTTTGCTACTGGGTTCTCCTCTCTATTGAGTAGATGTGTCGTTTGGGGTAGCTTGGAGGTCAGCTTCCCTATTCTTTTTGGGGAGTTCCTTGTTGGTTTCCTTGAAGACTTATGCCTTGGCTTCCTACTGAAGCCTATTTGTAGATGGTGGTTTCTATTGTTTTCCTTTAGCCTCTTTTGTATGAGGAGGAGGTTGCTGGAGTTGCTCGTTATGGCTCTGTTCAACCTTGTCCAAGGTGATGTTGTTTGTTGTTGGATGGGCTTTGTTCTCTTCAGTCCCAGTTGTGTGAGTTGTTTGACGTTGCTTCTTTTGCCTGGTACCTGATGTTTGCACTACTAAGGGATGTGATGTTTTCCCTTCCTACTAAATCTACTTGTTGGATTCTTCATTTGGTGTCTCTTATTAAGGGGGAGATTGCTCCTGTAGAGGTGGAGTGTTGGCTTCTATTGAGGTGGAGATTTTTTGGCTTGGAGAGTCATGGTTTTGGTGGGTCGTGGTTTCATCTCATCCTCTCCTATAGAGGGGAGCCCTCTCTTTTAGAGGTGGAGGTTGGGTTGGCTTCTTAGGAATTTTGGTGCTGCTGGTTGGATGTTGTGTTGAAGTGCTCTGTTGTGTATTCCAATACCCCTATTGAGGTGGGGTGTTGGGTTCTCCTACTTCTTTCAAGAATCAGGGTTTTGCTGGTGTTTAAAACTATCATGGTTTTTCCTTGTTGCTCTCTTATAGAGGTAGGGAGGTGGGGAAAAATGACAGATCTTGTAGGGTGCTTTGGTAGCCCTTTTTGTTTTAGCTCTGTGCTAAGTAGTTGTGTCACTATGGAGTGGAGGTTGCAGGTGGTGTTCGGTGCCTGGCAGATTCAGGCAGTTTCTTTAAAGATGTTCTGGGGTTAAGGTCCTTGTGTTTTCCTTGCTATTTTGGGTTTTCAGTCCCTTCAAAGCTATTTTTTTGCAGTTTTGTTTTACCTTGCTTATCTTGAGGTAGACTGTTGATGTTGGGCTACTAATTGTTTGTGATCCTATCTTATTGCAACTTTCCTTTGTTTGTATGGGGTTTCAAGTCCCCTCAAAACTTGTTTGTAAGGGGTTTTGGGTCCCCGCAAAACCTATTGATCCCTAATAAAAAAAAAATCATTTTTCTTTCAAGAAAAAAATAGTTATGGTACTAATCATATTATAGTAATTATCCAAAAAAAAAAGCAATGGGTGAGCTATCCTTTTCAGGTTTTCTCCCTGGAAAGTTGATTAGGGTGATAGCCACCCATTATAAGTAGGTGCTTTACTCCCAATAATTATAGGCGATACCTGAAGCTCGTAGAAAATGTTAGCTTAAGTAACACTCAAGTGAGAAAATAAAATATAATAGTAAAAAAATGCTTTGTAATTCCACCTATTCTATTGATGTAAAAACAATTCGTTACCTTTTGATTCACCTTGTCATCCTTGTATCTTAGCAAAATGGGGAATGATTTTTTCATTTTAATATATAAGTATCTGAGAGAAATAATTACCTCCTTAGATGGTCGTGAAAAAACACCTATGTATCTTGCATGCACAAATTTACAAACTTACAAAATTTAAACATGATTCCCTTTCCATCTTCCTACATGTGTAAAAGAATGAGTTAGAGTTTTCTCTATGTTATAGATAGAAAATAATATCTATGAAGCAAGTGCATAATTTGCAAATTTCTCCATCATTTTTGTATCCCGTAGAGCACTTATTTCCCATGTCCTTCATATCCTATGTTAAATTTGATGCTTTGGAACAACTCGTGAAAATCTATCAAGACATAATTTTATATAAGATATTATAGTTGTATGAGTGCTAGCAAATGCGTATGCGAAAAAGTGAAAGATTTTTTTTTAAAGTGTATTTAGAATGTTGATAGATATTTCGTGCAATTTTAGTGAACTAATTTGTGAAATATTTTATTCAGTGTAGGGGGACAATCCTAGAAATTTCCTTTGGGTAAAGGTAGCCCCTTTCACTCATTGTACTAATAAAATTTCTACTAAGTCATAATATGTTCCTTAAAGAAATTAATACTTATAGAATTAATATTCTTGAACTTGTACAAGATTCATTATTGAATTAGAAAGGTTTACAATTTCAAATTGAAGACTATATATATATGAATTTTTGTTTTTTATAGATTAAGGATTTTTTAGTTCATAGATCTAATAGAATGGAAATAAGCATACGTGATGTATATATGTCATGATTCTTTGAATTATATCAAGATGTGTTCTCACTGTATATGTTTTGACATTTGATATATAAGCTCCTAAGTTGAGAGAAATATAAATATGATAAGTGATTGTAAAAGGAAGAAGATTTATAGAACTCCAAGAGGACATTTTGAATTTCCCCACAAATTTGCGTTGGCCTTGTTAATGCATTTTTTTTCTTAGCATGTGTAGAATTTTTACTATTGCTCATGCAAAGGTTTGGCAAATATATCATTGCAAACTTTGGATGGAGTTTAGTTGATTTTGGTCATGCAAAATTTAAAATCTCGTATGTCTTAGATATTGTGAAGTTTTTGGGTATGATGAGGTCATGGTTTATGGTAAATGCTTGAGAAATTTATTTCCAAGCCTCTAATAATGTAGTTTGAGATTTGTTTGTTGCTATTACTTTAAAAACTTTTGTACTGCCAATTATTTTGTATTATGATTTTTTTGGTAGGGAAGCATAAAATTTTAAGTGCAAAATATTCCTTATCACTCTTAGAAAAAAGAAGAAGCTCCCTTTCATGTAACCATAAGTAGTTTGCAGTTAATATAACCCATCAACAACTATTGCAAACTAAAAAGGAATGCTCAATGCATATAAAAAGCTATTCGATTTACAATTCAAGAAACATATAATTTTTTCCACTCTAATGTTTTCTAAAAATCATACAATCAAATTCAAACAATGCAAATTCACCCCCAACTCAGGTTTTGGTGCCATCACTTACACTGATAATGAGCTTTTACACTTGGCAATAACAATATGGAGTGAGCTAAATGACTACACCAACAAGCACACAATTTACTCGTAGGCCATAACCAACAAGCATTTGCATAAGAGAATTGTAGCCCTATTGTATCTTGAAGCATATAAGGGAAAAGAGTTGATGAAGTAACAGTAGAAGTAGGAAGCAAGAATGACACAATAAACTGTTATCTTTATCTAGAAGACCAGGTCACCAACTCCATACATGAATCATTTGAGAAGCAACATCCTCAAGCTGGTAGCAAAGATGTTAAAATAATTTCGACAAGGTTAGAGTAGTCATGATCAAGGACATTTATCAATTATAATGTAAATTCCATGGTTGACATAGGGGAAAGGACCCAGTAGTTGAGCATGTTCCAATAGTTGTCAAAGCATTTGTTGATTTAATGCCCAATATTTTTGACAATACTGAACTAATAGTTGTGACTTTAAAATTGTTAGTGTTGATGATAACTATCAATAATTAAATAATATGCATTCCTTAGATCTAAAAGACAACAAATCATATGATGCCACATCAACGCATCAATAAAACATGATTGAGTGTACAAGTATCAGTCTCAATTTTTTTTGGACCCTTTTTAACACCTTGACATAAAGCATGCTAATGTGGCATCATATTTGATGATGTGGCCTTGAAACCTTAGTTATAAGCAAGGGCGTTGCCAAGCAAGCTGCGGTAAAAATTTGGGAATTTTTTGAAATTTCACGTAGGATTTTGAGAAGCACGAAGTTAGGGTGCTCAACTATCGGGTCCTCTCCCCTAACTTCAAACTATGAAGTTATGTAAGATTGAATCCTTATTTAACTAAGTGATCGTGCACTTTGATTATATGTAGTAATATGTGTGGAAACACACAAATGAAAAGTCACCATCAAAAACATGTCATTTAACAAAAGATGTCTTAATTCATTAGAAATGAGACACATTTTGGTGATGGCTCATAACCTATATACAATTGATCAAGGCTTTGGACAAGCAAATGTATGGTTCACTGTTCATAGTAGTCTATGAGAATATATTAATGATCATGTCATGTATATAATAAGATGTGAATTGTGATTGTGTTTAAATATATATGTTTTAATAAGATTGATATTGTATATGCAAATATATGTTTTATCATGATAGAAATTATACATGCATAGAGTTTTTAATATATTGAGGGATAAATTTGAAGTTTAAAATTTAAATTATTTGTAGTTCATGTTTTTTATTTCTTATAATTAAAGACAATTATGAATTTTCAGATTTATACCTCTTTTGAATTGTAATCTATGTCAATGATTTTTATAGGCGAATATGAAGATAATATGCTATATCTAGCAACTTAATAAAACATTTTATATCCACATAGTTTTTCATCTTGCTAAAGTCAATTATAGTTATAAAAAAAGGTTTGGATTACATGTGTCAATTAGTACATAATTTAGAAGATGATTGTAAATATTTTCAAAAAACTGGAATATGATTGGTAGATAAATTTTCATCTTAATGTATCCTTATAGTTGCATTGGAAAATGTTATATCATGTTGTTTTTAAATTGCCCTTTTGATGATCCCTAGATCATATCTCTTTTCATACATCAAAAAACTAGTTTTGCAAAAAAAATGATCATAAAGAGATCAAAGATAGATAAATGCTCCATGATATATTTAACATGAGACAATTTTCTATTAATATAAGCATATTTTATTTGTTTATTATGGTGAGACTTAGAAGGAATAGGCTAAAAATATCTAGTTATGCATATGGCTTTAGCAAAGAAAAAATTGGGCTACTAAGTGTGATTACAAATTAATATACGCCAACAAAAATTAAAAAATAAAATAAATTTATTAATTTTAAAATAATAGATAAGGTAAATAATATATTAGAAAAATTCCTTACACATGTGTTGTGGAGCATAAATATGTTTCTCATCAAGTTCTTCATATCTTCTAGTCTAACCTATAAAAATGATTAGTACAAACTAACCTACTCTGATACCATGTTAGAATTTAGGATCTTAGGATAGTAATCATTATAAACAAGATATAAAATAAATAAAATGATAATCATACAAACATAGATTTTACACATTACACAAGATATACATGGGGAAAACCCTTTCAGGTAAAAAACCCCATAAAGCATCATTTCATTAAAACACTTACAATAATGGTCTATTATAACATAGACTGAACCTGGGGAACACTTTTCCATACTTCCACATGGCCAATAATACCTCATGTGCATAGTAATAGAATTTACTATCAATCTTCAAATTCCACTTCTCTCAAATGAGAGAGAATCTCCTTAAATATAGGAGCAAGGGTGACATAATACTTGAAAGGGTATTAGTCCCACCTATTCAACAACCCCCATTCATAAATAATCAATAATCTAATTATTTAGACTATAATTATTTCAAATGGGATATGCTTAATAAGCATATAATATATAACTTGGTTTATTTCACAAAAACTCATATCCTGGATTTATTTATGACTATTCGACTATGAAACCCAGAGAATCTGGAAGTGCAGACATAGGAGCAAAGGACCCAAAAATCAATTTTGGAAAGGTGAACAAGGACCCATTCACCAATGGATGAATGAGTCCCAGGACAGCTTCTAAAAATAGTGTTTTCCGTGAGGCACATAGCATTTTCCATTCTCAGATCTACCAAAAGCTTTACTATTTCTATTAGTATTATGTTTCATCTATGAAATCCACTTTTTATATGTCATGAATGAGTATATTTTGTATTTTTAATCTTTCTCTCAAAACCCTTCTTTAGTCATTTCTGTCAAAAAGTTATCTCAAGATACTTTGCAACCAATAGGGACACTTTGTAACTATTTTTGAGATCAATTTTAAGTGTCCTCCACTTATCTGATTTGTGTGAAATAAATAGAGTTTGTTAGCTCTATGTTTAATCTACTTAGATCTGGTCTTACATTTTAGTTTTGAGTTGATTTTATATTTTATTTTCATCTCCCAAAAGTGTTGTTTAGTCTACACACATGCATAAAGGAAATTGTAAGATTCCTCAAAGAATTCACTCACCTAAGGGTTAAAGTGGATTTTAACTTGAGGGATCTCATTCCTGAATGAAATAGAAGAATAGGTAGGTTCATTCACCCCATTTTCCCTTTCTATTTACAGTAAGTTTGGTGAAACATTCCAAATTTAGTATAAAACCCTATTTGTTTTGAACTTGCCCTATTTTTCTATGTTTCATTATTATATTTTAATTTTTTTGTTAAATTCATAAATCTCACACAATTGTATACATAAAACCTTAATATTTATTGGTGTATAGCATTAAACAACAAAAATGTATAAAAATATTTTAAGAACATATTCACATAGATTTTCATTCCTTGCTAAATTTACTTTCCAATTTTTATTTTTATTGTTATTTTTGGAGTAAATGGTACAATTGTCATTTATTAATTACTTCTAAAATATGGATAAATTTAGTATAACATTAGAAATGCATAATTACAAATAATTTAATGGGAAAGAATAAAAACTTATACAAATTTTGTTAAGTTATATGGTTATGGTAAATCATTGAACCTCAACATTTAGATTGTTAATATGTGCAATTTCTATTAATAATTGTCGAGGAAAACTAATGTGTAATGGACTTGGAAAATTATACACAATTTAGGGGTGCACCAAGCAGAACAATCCACTTGACATTGCAAGCCTACATTAAATCATCAACCAAGGTGCATAAACTTATGATGGTACTGCACTATTTGTGCCCTCACAGACTTGTGTTCACCTAAAATTATTCTGTGCAAACCTATTCAAACTATTCTACTTTGTTGGAAACTTACAAAATTATATACACAATGAAAGTAGTTACAAAACCTAATCGCTACGAGTACCTACAACATAAGTTGTAGGTGACTGCTAAAGATATACGAGTGCAAAATTAATCTAAAACTGTTAAAACAATAAAACAACTAATCCTAAGCTTCAGAGTACTATGATCTATCAATTATATCTCTGTTCATGAACAACAACTACTTCAACTAACCATAAACTATTTTACTTTTCAATGCACGTGTAAGATAAAGAAAATAAAATTAATGGAAATGCATAAATAAATAAATAGATAGATGAAGTGAAGAATAGTACCTGAGTGGCCAGCTCAAAAAACAGTCTCACTTAACTGAAAGCCAAATCTAACTTAGATTCTTACGCATCCATGCATCATGCAACTCCATTCATTGCATAACACCAAATATTTAGAAAAAATCCTTCTTGCATATTTTATTCCATAATATCATTTTAACATGTTTTTGGATAACTGGAAAATTGGAAAAACTACTAACTAATAATAGCTTCTATTAATCAACTAACTGAACTATGAACTCATCCCATGACTTTATACAAATTGAGGAGGGTCTTATTCAAAACCGCTAACTAACTAACTAAATGCAATCATAAATCTCACTCCTAGATACGAGGATGTGAATTTAAGACCAACTTATCAACTAACTGA
This sequence comes from Sequoia sempervirens, assembly GCA_007258455.2. NCBI lineage: Eukaryota > Viridiplantae > Streptophyta > Pinopsida > Cupressales > Cupressaceae > Sequoia > Sequoia sempervirens. The sequence continues at coordinate 226,390 of VDFB02256234.1, read as the reverse complement.
AAAGGAAAAAAGAAACCTATTCAAATAAGAAAAACTTGCATGTGAAACACATAGGAAAACATCCAACATTCTAGAACAGGTATCTTTCCACATTTATTCCTTCCATAATGACCACGCTTAGCTCCACAGATTCATGTACTTTGAACGGTTTGAACTTCATTAATTTCATATTCTTCTAACTTGGTGCTTGCTACAAATACTCCTTTCTTGTTACCACGTGTTGAGCTACAAATAGATTAATCCATACAACATGCATATGCAACTAACCACCATAGTTAAATCACAACATTCCATTCATAAACATTTTCAACATAAACATTCCTTTCTTTTTCTAGCAAGCATATCAACATTTTCAACATAAACATTGTTAGGGTCAGCTCTTTCCTTGTCTGTGTTTGTGTCTATCATCAGCGGATCATGATGTTGTTGCTCCTCAACCTTTTCTTCCTGTAATTGTTCCTTCATGCCTCTCTTCTTAATTCCCTATGCTTTCAGTCTTCCTGAGCATCAGGGAGTAGCAGTTTCCTATGTAACTTTACTTGCCTTTCCTATTTTACTCCCTTTTTTCCTTCCTGCATCCTCTTCTTTTACAACATTCTCCTACTTGTCAACTCTTTTTCTCTTTCTTTTTCCTTTTGAGGATGTTAACACAGTACTTCTCCTAGCTCTAGGGTTTCTAGAGGATGATGGTTCCTCTATTATTGCAGCTGACACATTATGTTTCTCAATCCCACTTTGGTTGCGGGTTGGCGAAGGAGATGGTGTAACAAGGGAATCTTCTCTCTTAGGTTCATCTTGCTTAGGGTCAACTTCTAGTTTAGGCTCAGGTAGAGGGTCATCTTCTGCTTTAGGTGCCTCAAGCAACTCAATGATTTCTTTGAAATTTTTAAAATATTCCCAATTAACTTGGGGATGTTGAATTCTCAAACTTCTCTTAACCAGTAGGGTTATCAAGTAGTAATGAGACAATGTAGTGTTAGTTTGTTTCCTTTGATATTCAGAGGCCATTCTTTTCAACATGTTATATAGAAAATTGGGTACATTGACTAATTTTTCATGTCACAAATGATTCAAGAATTTGAAATGCACATTATATATGATATTTTGGTGGCCATCACAAGTAAGGTATTTGATAATATAAGTAGCACATTTTCCCCAAAAGAATGGAAGGGAAAGCCTTTTACCCTCGAATTCAGCTGCTTCTCAGAATTCCTTCTCTGTACCCAATACTCACAATCCCTTGTCTTCTAATTCAATCAAGTATCCAAATTATATACCTTAGCTTATCTTAGGGTAGGAATCACATTTATTAGAAACACAAAGAAGTTTTTCTAGTTTTAAAAGTATAGAAAAAATGCAGTCTAACAAACTTGGGTGGCAGAAATAAAATTTTTTGATGACAATGATACCCCTCCCCCCAACTTTAATTGAAGTGACCACACTTCATGCGTAACCAGGTTGTGGGAGTTAAGATAATGATGGAAATGAAGGGTGATAAATTTCGCATGCATAAGTGAAACAATGAATAATGATGAATATGAAAAGAAAGCTAGATTTAATTACATGAAGCTACCTTTTATACGTGCGTAATGGAAAGTAATGCTCGACGTAGTTATGAATTGAAAAAGGAACATATCATGGAGTACAAGTGATGTGATGGGCATTGATTGTATAGGAGTTGATGAAAAGTGGTGGTTGTACTAGTGACAGGCGCTTTACTGTAAAGTAAATGACGCATGTGAGCATTAATAGATTTCATAGGAAAACCAGTTTAAATCTACCAGGTAATAGTAGCATGTAGTCAACAAGTGTTGCTATAGGTACTCCAAGTATAGGGCCTAACTAAAAAGGTGCTTGACAAGTCCCATCTAAAACATGTATCAATAAAACTAAAGAGCAGGTCCCTCTAGAGTCTGAAAAATATTCATTATGGAGATTGTGCCGTGTGCGCATGTGATTTAAAACATGGGAAATTAGGCCTAAGTAATCTTAGAGGTAGATTTTTTCAACTTGACCTCTATATTACCAGACATGCTAGGTAATTCGCTTCCTACTAGAACATCATCCTATATCCCAGATCTTGAATCAATAGAACTGTGTGCACCATACTCATCCATTAGAGATAGGAAGAAATCATCGTGTTCAAGTGGTTTCTTGTACAGCTTGAGTCTATGACCATTAACTAGGAGTGAAAACTTGACTGCATCTATAGTCTGTAGTTGCACTGCACCATTAGGAAATGCTTGTATTTCATAGGGTCCTAGCCACCGTGACTGTAATTTCCCTAGAAAATCTTTGTATCTGGAATCATACAGAAGTGCCTAGTCTCGTACAGTAAATTCTTTAGTCTTAATATCCTAATCATTCCATTTAATTCATTATTTCTGAACAACCTCTGTGTGGTGCAATGCCTGCAATTTGATTTCATCAAGAGCATTCAAATGTTGCAACCTTTTTTTCTGAGATTCTATTAAGTCCATCCCTAAATCAACTATTGTGTGTAGGGTTTTGTATTCAAACTCTATAGGCAACATTGTTGTTTTTCCATAAACCAACTCATAAGGGGTAAACCCTATAGTTGTCTTCCATGTATTTCTATATGCCCAAACAACTTCTAGAAGTATGGATACCCAATCTCTTCTATGAAGTTGCACAATTTTTGTCAATATGTTTCCAATCTCCATGTTTGTAACTTCTACTTGCCCATTTTCCTAAGGATGATATGGAGTAGATTTCTTGTGCCTGATCTGATACGCCTTCACCAGTTGGGCTATAAGGTCTAATGTGAATTAGGGTCCTTGATCAGTCACAATCTCCCTAGGAACACCATACCTAGTGAAGATTCCTCATATAAAATTTTTGCAACATTACCATCTCTGGAAAATGGTAATGCTTTCACTTCTACCCATTTGGTTAAGTAGTCAGTATATACTAATATATACTCCTTGTTATTTGAAGTGGGAGATATAGGGCCAATAAAATCTAGCCCCCATTTGTCAAAAGGAGCTAGTGCTAGTTGGGGTTGCAAAGGAATTTAATCACTTCTTGTAGGTCTCCCCATCCTTTGACATCTATCATAGCTTTTAGTATACTTAATAGAATCTTTATGAAGGGTAGGCTAGTAATATCCTGTTAAGATTTTAAAAGTTGTCCTCTTGGCTGCAAATTTCCACCACAAGGTTCATCAAGGCAGTCTTTCAATATATCAAACACTTCATCCTCCCTAATACATTTTCTCATTATGTTATCTGGGCCAATATAAAATAAGAAGCCAAAAATCCAAGAATAAGGGAAGCATTTATGAACTAACTGTCTTTTCTCCTTATGAGAGAAGTAAGCTAGAATCTACCCTGTTACCAAGTAATTAGCGATATCAGTATTCTATGGATTATGTATACTTAGACCAAATAAATGTTCATCAGGGAAAGAATCATCAATCACTCCTTCAAATGTTGTGGGAAATCTAGATAAAAATTCAGCAACCACATTAGCCTTTCCTTGTTTGTCAACGATGGTTATGTAAAATTCTTGCAATAATAGCAACCACCTCACAGGTCTCCCACCTACTACTAGCTTATTCATCAAGTATCTAATTGTTGTATGATCCGTGTGTATGAAAACTTGATAGCCAATAATGTAGTGTCTGAACTTGTTAATGACATAGACTATAACAAGCATTTATTTCTTAATCACACTGTAGTTCAATTCTTATCCCTGTAGGTTTTTGCTAATATAGTAAATGGCATACTCCTTATTCCCCTCTTTCTGTCCTAGGACTGCTCCAATAGAAAAGTTTGATGCATCAATGTGAATGTGAAATTGCAATGCCCAATTTGGACCTCTTAAAACTGGTGCATTAGTCAAAGCTGCTTTTAACTTCTCAAAGGATTGCCAATAGTCTAGAGTCCACTCAAATTCAATATCCTTTGTCAACAGAGTAAACAAAGGGGCGGCTATTTTTATGTAATCTTGAATGAATCTTTTGTAATAACCTACATGTCCAAGAAATCTTCTCACATCCTTTTGTTTCTGGGGAATAGGTAGTGTAGATATAATCTCAATCTTCTTAGGTTCAACTTGTATGCCTGCACTAGAAATAAAATGTCCCAAGACAATGCCTTTTGTCATCATCATAAAACATTTCTCATTGCTCAATGATAAATTTTGTTCAGTGCATCTTTTCAAGATTGTTTCTAAATTTTGCAAAGCCTCATCAAATGTCTCACCATATATGGTGAAATCATCCATATAAATCTCCATCTTATCATGTGTAAAATCTGAAAATATACTAAGCACTTCTCTTTGAAATGTGGTTGGAGCATTGCAAAAACGAAAAGGTAAAACATAATATGCATAGGTACCCGAGGGATAGGTAAATGTGGTTTTATCTTGATCTTTAGGTGCAATCTTAATTTGGTTATAACCACTGAAACCATCAAGAAATGAGAAATATTTCTTCACTGCTAAAGAATTAAGAACTTGGTCAATAAATGGCAATGGGAAGTGATCCTTTCTTGTGGCAGTATTTAGTTCCTTGTAGTCAACACAAACTCTCCATTTACCACCCTTCTTGGGAACTATGACCAATGGTGAAACCCATTCACTGTCTGATATTGGGTATATGAATCCTGCATTCAAAAGCTTTTGTAGTTCGATTTTCACAATTTCTCTGAGAGCTGGATTCATGCGTCTCTGTGGCTTCCTTATAGGTTTGTAGCCATCATTGATGTAATTTTTTTGCATGCATAAGGCATGATCAATTCCTTTCATGTCACTATAATCCAATGTAAAAGTTGTTGCATGTTCTTGTAGCACAACGTGCAGGGATTTATGTTGTTCATTAGCCAATGCATTATTGACATTTAGAATCTTTCCAAGATTGATCTCTAATTGCATAGGTATTTCTTGTATAGAGGACAGATCAAGCCTAGGTATTATTGGCAAGCATTGCTGGGGTAACAAGGTATGGCTTATTTCAGATACCTCTTGTGAGGAACTGGTAGGTATTATTCTTTCCAGGGGATCTTGCAAGCAAGATAGACAACCCTACTATTGTGGATGTCTTCCACAATCATTTTGTATGATATGGGCTATCAACTTATCCTCATCTTGAATATCTAGTAGAGGGATACGTTCAATGGTCATTAAGGTCTGCAATGAGTAGTTGTCATCATCATCTAGGTGTGGCCAAATGGTCTGCTCAAGGTCTTGATGTGGCTGAGCTGGTGGATATAGTACTAAATTCTTGGTTTTGTTGGATATAATCATTTTTCTTGACCTACAACCTATGAATGCATTGATTGTGGCTAACCAAGGTCGACCTAGGATCAATGGATAACCAACAAGATTAACTTTGGGTTGAAGTACTATGAAGTCAACAGGATAATCCCAAGAATCTAATGCAATGACCAAGTCCTCAATAACTCCTTTAGGCTTAACTGTACACCTATCAGCTAATTGTAAAACTGTCTAAGTAGGCCTAAGATTGGCTAACTTTAGTAGTTGCATGGTTTCTTTGGTCATCACATTAATTGCAGCACCCAAGTCTATCAAATTATTCTTAATAAGAGTCCCATTGATTTTAACGTCTATTACTAGACTAATATGATTTGTATATTTGGGAGCAATTATATTTCCCAACATTATATCAGCAAGGTTACCCAAAATATGGACTATCCATGGGTCCTTTCTTTTCCTTCTTGGATGATCCAGGAGGATTCAAAAAATGGTACCATGTTGAAGTACTCAGCAAAACAAACTCAATGCAACTTGAACGAAGCCAAAAGGAGTTCAAACGCTCGAGATATGCACGGTCAAAGTTGGGGTCAAACCAAGTACAGAGGCCAATTAGAAAGGAAAAAAATCACCATCTCCAGATTGGTCAAAATCAGTGTCATGATGAAGAGCTCTTCACCACGAGTCCAACGATGTTCGTTTTGACGAAAACGGAGCTCATAGGACAAAGTTATGCCAAGTCAAAGTTTTAGTCAAAATGGGTTGACCATGCATGACGTCAACATAGTGACATGGACGCACAAGCAACATAAAATAATGATGTGGCATGTACAGTCAACAAATGATGATGTGGTAGCTCCTCAAGAAGACACATGGTAGGCCAACATTGCATGAGCAGCCAAGTTGGACAAACCACGTGGTGACACGTCCTTCAGAGGCATTGAAATATCTTTTGTGGTGAATGAGAGGTTGCCACGTGACCCAATGAGATGGTGCCATGTGGCACCCCTTACGGCTTCGGTTCGATTCAATTGTTTCAACTATCTACCAAAAATATTGGAAGGGGATCGAACCCCTAACCTCTACCTTGCAAGCCATGCACTTCACCGTTAGGCTATGCATTCTTCTCAACCTATATATAGCCTCTGATTTTATTTAAGAAATATGGTATTTTGGAGCGGGCAGGTATTGAACCCCTGACCCGTCTATCCCTATTTTTCCTCCTCACCGTTGCAGTAACCCGTAGTGTTGAGACAAATTTGGGGCTCAGTTTATTATATTGAATAGTTCAAAACCAATATCCCCTTAATTTTAAAAAAATGACCTATAATTAAATGTCAATCTCCTTAAACCAAATTAAGCTCGTAAACATAATATTTTAAGGGCTTGGATAATATTATTTAAGATATTTTAAAATATTATTAAAAGGTTATTAAGGGATTTTAAAGGATATTTTATGATTTAAAGGGAAGATTATGGATATTTGTAAATCATATGGTTATTAACCATATTGGGTAAATTTTATGTATAAAAGGGGGGATTTTTTCTCTTGGAAGCAATGAATTCATTGCCGAGAAACTTAGGCATATTGGGAAGGAATTTTGAAGGTGTTGGCAAGAGACTGTGAGAGACTTTGTAATGTAGGTTTTGAGGCTTGAATGATGCAATAAGGTGAATAAGCTTGGTGTCATTAATAAAGTGGTTCCTCATTCAGAAGCGGACCCGAAGACGTAGCTCGAGCATATGGGTGAACTCCGTTATCAAGTTTCTTGTTGTCTCTCTATTCTCTATTTTTTCTATTATCTCTCATTCTTTCCAATTTTAATTCCTACTTTGAATGTTAATTATGTCATTTCAGTCATTAGTTTATGTCATTAGGGTAAGCGAAGGATTAAGTGAACTCAATTTATGTAATTTCAAAGGTTAAAATACATAACCACGTAATTATGTTTGTGTAAAGAAGGGTGATTCACTACTCACGAGTTCTCTTCATTTAGAGAGCCTCACAGGGCGAATTTCCCTAAACTACCTCAAGGAACAACGGGAGAGGTCTAAAATCAAAAAGAGCAGATCACAAATATTTTCTGGACAAACTGACAAGCTCTCAGCCAAAGGACGAAAACGTAGAATATGGATGACAACACGGCACACTGGCATCTCAAAAGTGTGCTAGTGTCTCGTGCGGACCAAAAAGCGACTTTATCACAAAAAATGACAAAGTGGATACTTCTACTCTAATTGCTAAGAAATCTTAGAATGCAGGAAAGTAACAGAATATAATAGAAATAAAATAAAGTGAAGTAGAAATGATAGAGATAAGGAGAAGAAAGGAAAGAAGATGCTCACAAAAATCCAAGTAATGAAGCCTCTAGCACGTGAATGTCTTCAAAACCTGCATGTGTAATATCTAGAGGAATTGTTGGGGCTGTATAGGGGTTTGCCTCAATCAAACCCCCGTTTTGGTGTTCCCACCTCCAGGGACAGCCAAATAGAAAGAGAGAGTGTAACCGAAATAGAAAAAGCATGTGGTGAAAGAAAAACCCACTTCAAGAGTAGAACCTACACCACCAAGTATGAGTGATAAAAGCAATCCCTGCTCGAGGAGGAGAACCTGTATCACAAAATAGGTGATAAAAGCAATCCCCCCTCAAGGAGGAGAACCCGTACCAAAAAGTAAGGATGCAATTGGAAGGGGAAGTGACAAATCCCAAGATGCTCAAAGGTGAAAGCAAGGCTTAGGAAGTCAAGGAGGAAAACAAAGAGAGTTGCAAGAGCCAAGAGTGTTGTAGAGGGTGCTATGAGAATGCAAGAGAGCTGCAAAGAGTGTTGTAGAGAAAGTTGTAAGAGATTGGGAGTGTTGTTGTAACAAGTGAGATTTGTGCAAGAAAGAGCAAGATCTAGGAGAAGAAGAGAAGTTAGGAGTGAAGCTAGAAGCACAAGAGAGTTGCAAATGAAGTGAAAAGATAGCATTTAAGGAAGGAACAGAAGCTTCCCAAGCCATTTCAGGGCATCTTGAGTTGTTACCATCGACCAAGGGAGATGATAAATGGAAAGCATGCACGAAAATAGTCGTTTGAACATTGAAGCATTGCAAGACGCTAGCACAGAGCGCAGACGTCCACGCAACACGCTAGTGTCCAAACACATCACACTACAAAATGATACAAATGGGAAAAGCACAAGTTTTGATGCAAAGATCACACACAAGGGTAATTGTTGAAAAGGGGTGCTAGAGCATCTTGAGAGGGAAAAAGGTTGATGTAGGGGCTAAAATGAGCCTACTCAAAATGCTAAGGGAGTGGACACAAAAGTGGATGCAAGAATGTATGGGAAATTGCGAGGGGTGCAATTTTATGACTATATTGTTTGTGGTAAGGGATAAAACTGTAATTAAGAGTAAAGTGTAAATTATTTATAACCCTTTAATTATAGATCAAGTTTGGTATCAGAGTAGTTTAACAGGAAAAAATGCAAGTGGTGGATGTTAACCAGGTTGAAATTAAAGCGAGTAGAAGGTGCACTTGAAGAGTTTAATCCAAAGATCGGATCAAGGTGAGTTACTCAGAGACAAACCATGGAACAACCAGAAGAAGGAAAATCTCCCAGTCATGAAATCTTTGAGAATGAAGAACAATTTCACAAATCATTCCTATTCATGAAGATGATGGTGGAAGAGTTGTACAAGAATAAGGAAAAGGGAAAGGTGAATTGTCATGACTCCTTCTATTACCCAACTTTTAATACAAACTTTGATAGACTTTAATATTAAAAATGCATGAACGCATGTAATACTCATGGAAAAATTGAAAAATTACTTCCCCACGTTGTTGGCTATGAGATTGTGAGTTAGTATTTATTAAATTTAAAACCTAACAAAACTTGAGATAAGGAATTGAAGTCAAATAAATTGAAGGCGTTGTATATAGCATGTGTGTACCTACCGACCAAGAACACCATTCTGCCGCCCAACGCCGACTTCTCACGCCACCCATATTCTTCACATGGATCGTTCCAACTGCTCTCAATAAATAACAGAGCTAATTTGAGAACTATAGTGGAAACAAATTTAATGCATTTTTATCTATAAATCTAATGGATAGGCCTGTGTTCAACAGTGCTCTAATTCCATGCCTCTGTGTTTCTAGTTTGTAAGTTTTGTGCCCGTCTTTAGTGAATTATTGAGCAATCCTTCAAACCTTGAAAGGTTCTAGAGGAATGTTCGTTGTAGATTACGCTGGAGAGGGGACGTGCTGAACCAGAATTTTCCCTTATCTCAGATCACAGTCAAGATTTAGCACAACCAAGTAAGTACCCATGATTGCAAATCCTATAAATAAATATTTACACATAATGCTATTGTGTTGGTTGGAGCCACATTCTGAATTTGTATGCTTATGGAATCACCATAACTGGTTTTATTTTGCACAGTTAAATAGATGAGATTGCAAACAGTAGAAAGAGAACTTCTTCAAGAGAACAAAATGAACAATATTGTTTTTATTTTATTTTTTTACTTCTTGAGGTTATTATGTCTTGAATCCCAACGTAGGATTCTTTGGCCTACAATCCAACTGAGGGAAATGAATTAGCCATTGGAGTAGAGGATGTCTAAGATCTTATACCTGGTACATGTATGCATTAGAGCCTATTTAACATGCATGATAATTTGTTATTCGTTTTCCCTAGCGTGGCCAATAAATGGTGTCACCTCTCAGCCTCATCTCATAATTAGGCAGTCATATCACAATGTCCAAAGGCAGGGAGTAGTAAGTCTTACGCTTACTAATTGCAAGTAACTGAAAGTTCTAAAATGATCTTCTTTTTGCTATGTAGTATGTTGTCAAAGAATTTGAAACGCCTTCCTTATGTTTTCAATACATTCACATAGATCTACATGATATATTAATTTCCAATTTGTATATGCTTTTATTCACCGCATAACATGCTGATGAAAGAGTTTACTTAATACGTCACTCTACTTTCTCTAATAGGTCAGAAACATTTACGTGTTAAATTACATGTCTAAGCTCTATGAGCTCGGTATGATTTTTTTTGTTGCAAGTAAAAGAAACAATTCTGCAATAATGTTTTTAGTTCTCCCATTGTCATACATATCATAGGATGAAAATATAAGAAATAATATCTTGACAAAAGTAGGGGAAATTTGAAATACATTTTGAGTATTGAACTGCATCATAATTAATCAACCATACCTAGCACATTGGAATCAAAATTATTAATAAATTTAATTGTAGCAAGAATGTACTCATAGTCTAGATCAAATGTACTCTCAAATTTATTGAACAATCTAGTAATACATTGAAGTGTTTTTAAAATCTCTTAATTTACAAAATTAAAGCTTTGCTTTATTTAAAAGTATATTGAGTATGGCACGAAGGATTCTAATTTGAATTGAATTCCCTATACCTAATCCATTCAACCTCCTCAAGATTATACTCAACGTAGGATCACGTATAGGTAAAGAAATAAAATAAAATAAAGTAAAATGTTAAGTATTATTAAAGTTTTAGTTAAGCGTAACTATCACCAAATACCTCTAAATCCAAATCATCATAAGGAATATTATTATTCTTAGTTAACAATTTACTTTTAAAGGATATTGGTTATGAGTAATTATCCTACAAAATATAAGTCTTGATCAAAGAATCTATGTAAGTTATGTATATTGTTGATAACACTCTATGATTATAGCATGTTCTTAATAAAGTTGTCATCTCTGAGATTGTATCAAATTGCGGGTATCTCTTTTATGAGTATAGAAAGTGATAAATGAGAATCATTCATTAGATCAATACCATATTACTTAATTAAGAGTAATTAGCTTGCTTGAATTTGTTTTATTTATTGCTTCTCACTTACTCCCTACATGATGATCAAGAGGAAATAGGTGTGTAACTAAGCTTTAAATACTCGTTTTAAATAGGTTGATTGGCAATACTTGATATGTATGGTTATTGTTGAGATTTTATTCAATAAAAGGTTAATATAGAATGTTTATTTTACTATCAAAACTATTCTTAGAGTTGAAATTTATTCCTGAACAAATCACATCTAGGGAATTGTGCTATAATGATTATAACTAACGTCGTTATGCATTCCAAATTTGATGAGCTTTTTCTTATAAATATTTCATTATGCTAGAGATAGCTTGAAAACCTAATCAAAGAAAGGAAAACAAAACTAGCAGTGTTCGGTATTTATGGTGCCTCTGGTTCACGTTTACGGGTAATGTCGTCACGCTTGAGCTATTGCACCTATCGCCTAACATAGCTGCAATAACGACGTCTGTGGAATCGTCCCTATAAATCGCCGGGGAGGAATAAGGAACATGGGTTGATTAAAATCCAAAGGGAGGGAAATCCCCTTTGGATCGATAATCTAAAAAGATAAAACGAAAATGAATCAAATCTGCTAGTGACAACCTAGAAACTAAAACTTAGGAATTTTCTATGGTGCAAATGTAATTTTAACTCGAAGATATAATCATGTGGATAATTTATTAGGAAATCATTTAAACAGGTCAAGGGAGACGAACTTCATAGGAAATAGGTCAGATGAATGTTGTTAGGAAAACAAACAATGGTCAAATTGACCATTTGTTATTCTTGCTTCCCTTCGTGGGTAGCAATCGCAGAGGAACTGTCTAGGGGAAATAAAAACCCTAGAAAGGGTTGCTTACCCGCTTTATAACAGTTCACGTAAACATAGCCTAGAAAACATAACTACATATTTTATGCCTTGATCCCATTTGGAAGCAAGGTATGTACGTAGTTTGGGAAACGAAGGATGCTCCCAGTACTCAGGCATTTGGGAATGGGGTTTAGGGTTAGAGAGATCACATAACTAGTTATAAGAGATAATAAACTAAAATACATACAACTATACTCGGAAGAATCCCGCATGGATTACTTGATTCCCCAAGGCCTTTAGGCTAAATTCCGAGGCGGGTTTAATTTTTTACAATTACCATTTACATACCCCTGAGGATGACAACCTTGGTACACTTTTAATAGAAAGTGTGGTCATCAGGGAAGCGACTCAAGATCCGGATGATCCGGATGAGTCCAAGACTCTGGCCAAAGCACGTACCTATCATATGATAGATGCTTGCCTCGTTTAGGTGGATGCCTATTCTGATTATATGAATAGATGTATTCCTATTCCATATGAATAGATGAAGTGAATTCCTGTTCCGTATGAACAGATGATATACCTATCCTGTATGGATAGAATTTCCCGAGTATACTTGTGAATGAATACTTGAACACAAAAAAAAATAGTGGTGTTTTCAGTTAGAATTAATTGGATCTTTACATGAATCCTCTTCAAAATATGACAAAGGTAAAGGAGTAGGAGGTGGTTGTGACCCTCCTAAACCTCCTTCTTCACCTTCTTCACCTTCTTCACCTACTTCATCTTCTTCATCTTCTTCATCTTCTTCATCTACTAAGTCTACTTCATCTTCAAAGAAAAAACAACCATTGCAACCTAAATCTAATGCTCCTTTGTTAAATCTTGATGCTAAATTTGAATTGCCAACTTATAATGGAGAACTGGATGTAGAGAAACTTGATAATTGGATAAAAAAATTGAAGTTTATTGCAGGATTAAGAAGGTTACTGATGATACTTCAAAGATCCAATTAGACACTCTTTTCCTGGGAGGCACAACCTTAATCTGGTGGGAGAGAAAAACTTAGGAAGATATAAGTCGATATGGTAAAATTATTTCTTCTTGGTTTGATTTTATTGTTGCACTTAGCAAACAGTTTTATCCATTATGTCACATGCAAAAACCAGTAATGAATTGGTAATTATTAAGGCAAGAGAAAGGACAAAGTATATAGGAATATACACAAGAGTTTAGGAAAAAAGCTTTAATTTTGGGCATTCCTTTATACACGCAAGAAACTTTGTTGAAGTATATAGGTGGATTACATGAAAAATTGAGGCATACAATACTTATGTTCAATCCAACTAACCTTGATGAAGTTAGTGTACAAGTCATTCATCTTGAAATAGGCATGAAGAGTAGCCATGACAGTTTCTTAATGGAATCTAGTATGCAGAAAGGAAACAAGAAAAGGAAGAAGGAAATGTAGCAGGCAAATTCTGTGAAGAAAGAGGAGGAAAAGCCTTATTGCTCACACTACAAAATGAAATGGAATGAAGATGCAAAATGTTGGAAATTGCATCCTGATCAGAAACCAAAGTGGTTCAAGGATTGAAAGGGTAAGCAAAAGACTGTAGCTATCGTGTAGGATCTTGGATCAGATTCCGATGATAAAACTAAGATAAAAGTTGTGGTATAAAAGGTATCATTCCTATTGCTATTACTAGTTCCCATGCTTCTTCTATAAAGAATAATGAGATCCCTATTGAAAGTAAAAGGAATGAGTTGTTTCATATAAGGACTATTGCAAAACAAAGTAAAATTGATACACTCATAGATAGTGGATCACAAGTAAACTTAATCTCTGAATAGGTTGTTAAGCAATTTGGATTAAAAACAATACCTCATCCTAAACCATATCCATTGGGTTGGGTGCATGATAATGCTCGGTGACATGTGTCGAGACAATGTAAACTCTGATTTGCAATCACATCCAAGTTTGTATATGAGGTAGAGTTAGATGTAATTTGTCTCGACATCTGTGGGATGGTTTTAGGAAGTCCTTACTTGCATGATAAAAAGGCCATTTTATATAGGGAACATAAAAGGTATCATTTTTTTAAGGATGGAATTGAATTCATTGTGAAAGCTCATCGAATGAAGAATGATAAATTTGTTGTAAACATAGGGCATTTGAAAATGGTTGTAAATGCAAGCAAGACATTGACCCTCATGTCTATAACAACTAGTGATATTGAGAATGAGGATGAAACAATTTCTAATCCTAATAAGGTGTCACAGACAACACAGTGTGAGGATCAATTGCAAGCACATCAGCCTAAGGTGGTAAAAGAGGGTTTGAATGATTCATTTTCTAATGATGTTCCTATTCAGGAGATTCAACAAGTTGATACTTTTTCCTTCACATCAGTATATTCATTATTGTTGCTTGTCATTCTACTAGTTAGTTCTATGTGGATAGTGGATGCGACAAAGAGTATTGATGGGTATCTAATTGATTGTATCAGCTATGCTATCTAATTCTTCATGTTGTTTGTGATTGGTCAGATGATCAGAATTTCGGCAGGGTGGATAGATGATATTGGGCAAGTGAGGCAACAATGCCATCACTTAATTTCTATGTAAAAACATACTTTTGGTGGTCCAAAAGCTTTTGAATTGGGAGGAATGATCTAGAAGCATCTAGAAAATGGCACCATGTCGAAGTACTCTGCTAAACAAACTCAACGCAACTTGAACAGAGCCAAAAGGAGTTCAAACGCTTGAGATATGTGTAGTCAAAGTTGGGGTCAAATTGGGTATAAAGGCTAGTCAAAAAGGAAAAAAATCATCTCCAAATTGGTAAAAATCGGTGCCATGAGTCCAACGTCGTTTGTTTCGTCGAAAACGAAGCTCATAGGACAAAGTTATGCCAAGTCAAAGTTTCAGTCAAAATGGGTTGACCATGCTGACATCAACATGACGTCGACATGGTGACTTGGATGCACAGACAATAGACAATGATGACATGGCATGTATAGTCAACAAATGATGACATGGCAGCTCCTCAAGAAGATGCATGGCAAGGCGACATTGCATGAGCAGCTGAGTTGGACAAACCACGTGGTGACACGTGTCCTTTAGAGGCATTGAAATATCTTTTGTAGTGAATGAGAGGTTGCCACGTGGCCCAATGAGGTACCACGTGGTACCCCTTACAACTCCAGTTCAGTTCGGTTCAGTTTTTTCAACTATTTACCAAAAATATTGGAAGGGGATCGAACCCTTGACATCTACCTTGCAAGCCATGTGCTTCACCGTTAGGCTGCGCATTCTTCTTAGCCTATATATACCCTCTGATTTTATTTAAGGAAGAAATATGTTATTTTGGAGCGGGCGTGTATTGAACCTTAACCCTTTCGTCCCTATTTTTCCTCCTCACCATTGCGGTAACCCATGGTGTTGAGACAAATTCAGGGCTGGATTTATTATATTGAATAGTTCAAAACCCATATCCCCTTAATTTAAAACAAATAACCTCCTATAATTAAATTTTAATCTCCCTAAACCAAATTAAGCCGGTAAACATAATATTTTAAGGGCTTAGATAATATTATTTAAGATATTTTAAAAGATTATTAAAAGGTTATTAAGGGATTTTAAAGGATATTCTATGATTTAAAGGGAAGATTATGGAGATTTGTAAATCATATGGTTATTAACCATATTGGGTAAACTTTATGTATAAAAGGGGGGAATTTTACTCTTAGAAGCAATGAATCCATTGTGGAGAAACTTAGGCATATTGGGAAGGAATTTTGAAGGTGTTGGCAGGAGACTGTGAGAGACTTTGTAATGTAGGTTTTGAGGCTTGAATGATGTAATAAGGCAAATAAGCTTGAAACCATTAATAAAGTGGTTCCTCATTGAGAAATGGACCTGGAGATATAGCTCGAACAAATGGGTGAACTCCATTATCAAGTTTCTTATTGTCTCTCTATTCTCTCTATTTTGTCTATTATCTCTCGTTCTTTCCAATTTTAATTCCTACTTTGAATGTTAATTACATCATTTCAGTAATTAGTTTATGTCATTAGGATAAGCAAAGGATTAAGTGAACTCAATTTTTGTAATTTCAAAGGTTAAAATACATAACCATGCAATTTTGTTTGCGATCAGGGATAAAACTGTAATTAGGAGTAAAGTGCAAATTATTTGTAGTAACCCTTTAATTACATATCGAGTTTGGTATCAGAGCAATTTAACAGGAAAAATTGCAAGTGGTGGATGTTAACCAGGTTGAAATTAAAGGAAGGAGAAGGTGTACTTGAAGAGTTTAATCCAAAGATCAAATCGAGGCGAGTTACTTGAAGACAAACCATGGAACAACCAAAAGAAGGAAAATCTCCCAGTCGTGAAATATTTGAGAATGAAGAATTTTTTTGCAAAGCATTCCTTGACATAAAGATTATGGTGGAAGAGATGTACAGGAAAAAGGAGGAGAAAGGTGAATCCTCTTCAAAAGATGACAAAGGTAAAGGAGTAGGAGGTGCTTGTGACCCTCCTAAACCTTTATCTTCACCTTCTTCACCTTCTTCACCTTCTTCACCTACTTCATCTTCTTCATCTTCTTCATCTACTAAGTCTACTTCATCTTCAAAGAAGAAACAACCTGTGCAACCTGAATCTAATGCTCCTTTGTTAAAGCTTGATGTTAAATTTGAATTGCCAACTTATAATGGAGAATTGGATGTAGAGAAACTTGATAATTGGATAAAAAAAATTGAAGTTTATTGCAGGATTCAAAAGTTTACTGATGATACTTCAAAGATCCAATTAGCCACTCTTCGCCTGGGAGGCACAACCTTAATCTTGTGGGAGAGCAAAACTCAAGAAGATCTAAGCCAATATGGTAAAATTATTTCTTCTTGGTTTGAGTTTATTACTACACTTAAGAAACAATTTTATCCATTAGGTCACATGCAAAAAGCAGTAATGGATTGAAAATCATGATGGCAAGAGAAAGCACAAAGTGTACAGGAATATACACAGGAGTTTAGGAAAAAAAATTAATTTTGGGCATTCCTTTATACATGCAAGAAACTTTGTTGAAGTATATAGGTGGATTACATGAAAAATTGAGGCATACGATACTTATGTTCAATCCAACTAACCTTGATGAAGTTATTGTGCAAGCCATTCATCTTGAAATAGGCACGAAGAGTAGCCATGGCAATTTCTTAATGGAATCCAATAAGTAGAAAGGAAACAAGAAAGGGAAGAAGGAAATGCAACAGGTAGCTTCTATGAAGAAAGAGGAGGAAAAGCCTTATTGCTCACACTGCAAAAAGAAAGGGAACGAAGATGCAAAATGTTGTAAATTGCATCCTAATAAGAAACCAAAGTGATTCAAGGATCGAAAGGGTAAGCAAAAGACTGCAGCTATCATGTAGGATTTCGGATAAGATTCCAATGATGAAACCAAGATAATAGTTGTGGGTATAAAAGCTATCGTTCCTGTTGCTAGTACTAGTTCCCATGCTTCTTCTATAAAGAATAATGAGATCCCTATTGAAAGTAAAAGGAATGAATTGCTTCATATAAGGACTATTGCAAAATAGAGTAAAATTGGTACACTCATAGATAGTGATCACAAGTAAACTTAATATTTGAACAAGTTGTTAAGTAATTGGGATTAAAAACAATACCTCATCCTAAACCATATCCATTAGGTTGGGTGCATGATTATTCTCGGTTACATGTGTCGAGATAATGTAAACTTCGATTTGCAATCACATCCAAGTTTGTAGATGAGGTAGAGTTAGATGTAATTCCACTGTACATCTGTGGGTTGGTTTTAGGAAGTCCTTACTTGTATGGAAAAAAGGCCATTTTATACAAGGAACATAATAGGTATCATTTGTTTAAGGATGGAATTGAATTCATTGTGAAAGCTCATCGCATGAAGAATGATAAATCTGTTGTAAACACAGGGCATTTGAAAATGGTTGTAAATGCAAGCAAGACATTGACCCTCATGTCTATAACAGCTACTGATATTAAGCATGAAGATGAAACAATTTCTAATCCTGATAAGGTGTCACAAACAACACAATGTGAGGATCATTTGAAAGCACATTTAAGCCTTCAACCTAAGGAGGTAAAAGAGGGTTTGAATGATTCATTTTCTAATGATGTTCCTGTTCAGGAGATTCAACTAGTTGATACTTTTTCCTTCAAATCAGTATATTCAACATTGTTGCTTGTCATTCTACTAGTTAGTTCTATGTGGATAGTGGATGCGACAAAGAATATTGATGGGTATATAATTGACTGTATCAACTATTCTATCTCATTCTTCATCTTGTTTGTGATGGGTCAGATGATTAGAATTCCAGCAGGATAGACAGATGATACTAGGCAAGTGAGGCGATAATGCCCTCACTTAATTTCTATTTTAAAATAGAATTTTGGTGGTCCAAAATCATCTCAATTGGGAGGAATGATCTAGGAGGATCTAGAAAATGGCACCATGTTGAAGTACTCAGTAAAACAAACTCAACACAACTTGAACGAAGCCAAAAGGAGTTCAAATGCTTGAGATATGCGCGGTCAAAGTTCAGATCAAACCAAGTACATAGGCCAGTCAGAAAGGAAAAAAAATCATCTCCAAATTGGTTAAAATTGGTGTCATGATGAAGAGCTTGTTGCCATGAGTCCAACATCGATCGTTTCATCGAAAATGGAGCTCATAGGACAAAGTTATGTCAAGTCAAAGTTTCAGTTAAAATGGGTTGACCATGTTGATATTAGCATGATGTCAGCATGGTGAAATGGATGCACAGTCAATAGAAAATGATGACATGGCATGTACATTCAACAAATGATGACATGGCAGCTCCTCAAGAAGACACATGGCAGGCTGACATTGCATGAGCAGTTGAGTTGGACAAATCATGTGGTGACACGTGTCCTTCAGAGGTGTTGAAATATCTTTTGTAGTGAATGAGAGGTTTCCACGTGGCCTAATGAGATGACACCACGTGACACCCCTTATAGCTCTGGTTGTTTCAACTATCTACCAAAAATATTGGAAGGGGATCGAACCCCTGACCTCTACCTTGCGAGCCATGCGCTTCACCATTAGGCTGCACATTCTTCTCAGCCTATACATAGCCTCTGATTTTATTTAAGGAAGAAATATGGTATTTTGGAGTAGGTGGGTATTGAACCCTTGACCTGTCCGTCCCTATTTTTCCTCCTCACCACTACGGTAACCCGTAGTGTTGAGACAAATTCGAGGCTCGATTTATTATATTGAATAGTTCAAAACCGATAACCCCTTAATTTAAAACAAATAACCTCCTATAATTAAATGTTAATCTCCCTAAACCAAATTAATCCCGTAAGCATAATATTTTAAGGGCTTGATAATATTATTTAAGATATTTTAAAAGATTATTAAAAGGTTATTAAGGGATTTAAAAGGATATTTTATGATTTAAAGGGAAGATTATGGAGATTTGTAAATCATATGGTTATTAACCATATTGGGTAAATTTTATGTATAAAAGGGGGGATTTTTGCTCTTGGAAGCAATGTTTTCATTGTGGAGAAACTTAGGCATATTGGGAAGGAATTTTGAAGGTGTTAGTAGGAGACTGTGAGAGACTTTGTAATGTAGGTTTTGAGGCTTGAAAGATGTAATAAGGTGAATAAGCTTGGCATCATTAATAAATCGGTTCCTCATTGAGAAGTGGATCCAGAGACATAGCTCGAACATATGGGTGAACTCTGTTATCAAGTTTCTTGTTGTGTCTCTATTCTCGCTATTTTGTCTATTATCTCTCAGTCTTTCCAGTTTTAATTCCTACTTTAAATGTTAATTATGTCATTTTAGTAATTATTTTATGTCATTAGGATAAGCAAAGGGTTAAGTGAACTCAATTTCTGTAATTTCAAAGGTTAAAATACATAACCACGCAATTCTATTTGCGATCAGGGATAAAACTGTAATTAGGAGTAAAGTGCAAATTATTTGTAACCCTTTAATTACAGATCACTAGCTTCTTAAGGAAAAGATTCCTAATAGTCTTAGTATAGATGGGAATGTCTTTGATAGCTTGGATTAAGGGAATTTTAATGTTGACATCTTTTAACTGGATTAGAAGGTCATTTTCAGCTGGTGTGTGTTGTTGTTAGATAGCCAAACTTTTAGGGAATGGAGGCTTCTTATGTGATGTAGTCTGGAGCCCTGGATTGGACTTGGATTTGAGAGGTGGGTTATCTAAGACTTCCTTTGTAGGTTCTTCATCGTCTATTGAAAAGGCTTAGTGTTAGGGTTAGGTGCAGGTTGGGTAGGTATTTGTGATGTTCTAGATGGCTGAGACTGAGGGTTTGATGGAGGCATTAGAGCTTGTTGTTGAGGTGGAGGAGGAGGTAGCATAGGCTGCTGGTAATTCATATTTTTCTCCTACCATTGTTGGCCTTTCTACCACTGAGGCTTCCATTGATTTTGTTGGGTTAGCGATTGTGGATTGTAGTTGGAACCCTGAAAGTTTTGATGTGGCCATGGGTTGTGCTGCTAGTTCCAATTTGATTGGGATTGTGGCCATTGTTGAGGACTTTGCCACTTGTTATGATTTGTTTGTTAGGGTGGAGTGTTCCAAACAAAAAAAAATTGATTGCTCAAAGGGAAAGATGGATTAAAACTAAGGGGGTTTGGTGGCATACCTTGTCTTTGTTACCATGTCATTCTTTGTGCTATGTAGAATATTTTTCCATCATCTCCTTCAATTGATTGGAAATTTGGTTTCTTAATCTTTTCTTGTTGGATACTGGCCACTCATTTTCACTTGCAATTGGATTTCCTCTGCCTACAGTTAGGACAATACTCAGTGAGCATGGCTTCTACTTCCTTCTGCTTCTTCTTGGTGTGGAGATTGTCAAATTGTGTTGCTAGATGAGTGATTATATCCTGCTTCATGTTAGACAATAAATTATTGATTTCAACTTTGGAAACCCCCTTAGAGGACTTACTTGTGATGGACGACCTCTCCCCTCTTGGCTTATTGGAAAGTGTCATGGAATAATTCCTACAGACTTTACAAATGTCTTCAAATGGACCTCTAGAAATTTATCCTCCCCCAATAAGGTTGTGGGCATCCATACATTCTCCATTAATCCCCCTTAAAAATATCAATTTAAGGGATTACTCTATCAGTTTATGCTTTGGGTATTTCTTTAAAGAAAATTGAAATCTTTCTATATAATCTTCTAATGGCTCATCTTCTTTTTGAGACATTGAGAAAATGTCATCTCTCCTCTGGTCTAATCCTTTGTAATAGTCCTTGTACATTTCCAAGAACTTTGTCTTCATGGTGTCCAAGTCTGGGACAACATCCCTACCAAGCCCCATAAACCATTTGAGGGTAGCATCCTTAAGAGTGGTTGGGAAGAGCTTGAGTCGGTGGGAATCGGTAGTATAATCATAACTTTTGTACAAGACATAAAACTCAAAGAGAAAGGTGTCTCGGTCCTCAGTTACCAAGCCATGAAATAGTGGTAATGCTGATGGTGGAATATTTTTTCATCACAGTAGCTCTAGCTTGGTTAGTAATGGGGAACTCAAAGGTACCTTGCTCTGGTGGATCAGGATCTGCCATTGTTCGGAAGGTCCCTTGAAAAGTTGTGGAAGAAGATGATGATGATGATGAAGATAATGAAGATGGAAAGGCAGTGTCCACTCTTTCAATAATATCCATTGTATATTCAACAAAACCACCAATATCTTCTCTATCTTGAGTGTCTAAAGGGAGGAATCTTCCTTGGTTATCTCTCCACCTCTGCATACAGTAGGTTTGACTTTGTATGGCAACGACCCTGCACTATTAGTATAATTCCTGGTGTTTTTTTTGAAGATGAAATTTATCAATTCTAATGCAAAAAAGAAAAGTTAATCTATGAAAAACTTGTAAAAAATAGGCCTATGAAGATAGCATCATCCCTGACAATGGCACCAAAAATGTAGAGGAAAACTAATGTGTAATGGACTTGGTAAATTCCATACAATTGAGGGGTGTACCAAGTTGAACAGTCCACTTGACATTGCAATCCTACATTAAATCATCAACCAAGGTGCGTAAACTTATGATTGTATTGCACTATTTGTGCCCTCATAGACTTGTGTTCACCTAAATTATCCTATGCAAACCTATTCAAACTATTCTACTTTGCTAGAAACTTACAAAATTATAAAAACAATGAAAGTAGTTACAAAACCTAATGGCTACGGGTACCTGCAGCATAAGCTATAGGTGACTGCTAGAGATATACGAGTTCAAAATTAATCTAAAACTGTTAAAATAATAAAACAACCAATCCTAAGCTCCGGAGTACTATGATCTATCAATTATATCTCTATTCATGAACAACTACTTCAGCTAACCATAAACTATTTTAATTTTCAATGCACGTGTAAGATAAAGAAAAAAAATTTAATGGAAACACATAAATTAAAAAATAGATAGATGAAGTGAAGAACAATACCTGAGTGGTCAGCTTAGAAAATTGTCTTACTTAACTGAAAGCCAAATCTAAGTTAGATTCTTACGCATCCATGCATCATACAACTCCATTCATTGCATAACACCAGATATTCAGACAAAATCCTTCTTGCAGATTTTATTCCATAATATCATTTTAACATGTTTTTGGATAACTGGAAAACTGGAAAAACTACTAACTGATAATAGCTTGTATTAATCAACTAAATGAACTATGAACTCATCCCCAGACTTTATACAAAATGGGGAGAGTCTTATTCAAAAATGTTAACTAACTAACTAACTGCAATCATAAATCTCACTCCTAGATATGAGGATGTGAATTTAAGACTAACTTATTCAACTAACTAAAAAGGAAAAAGAGTCTTATTCAAATAAGAACAACTTGCATGTGAAACACATAGGAAAACGTCCAACATTCCAAAACATGTATCTTTCCACATTTATTCTTTCATAATGACCACGCTCAACTCCACAACTTCCTGTACTTTGAACGGGTTGAACTTCATTAATTTCCTATTTTGCTACCTTGGTGATTGCTACAAATACTCCTTTCTTGTTACCATGTACTGAGTTGCAAAGAGATTAATCCATACAACATGCATAT
Organism: Sequoia sempervirens; assembly: GCA_007258455.2. Taxonomy (NCBI): domain Eukaryota; kingdom Viridiplantae; phylum Streptophyta; class Pinopsida; order Cupressales; family Cupressaceae; genus Sequoia; species Sequoia sempervirens. The sequence goes on along the minus strand of VDFB02256234.1, from coordinate 203,350 downwards.
GCAACTAACCACCATAATTAAATCACAACATTCCATTCATAAACATATATATATGTGTGTGTGTGTGTGTGTGTGTGTGTGTGTGTGTGTGTGTGTGTGTGTGTGTGTGTACACACACACACATATATATATTTAGATCATGCAATTCTATGAATATTCCACCATATTTCATTTCCACAAAATGGGTTCAAGGTTGCAAGGTATGCATGAAAGGATAACATATTATGGAAGTATTGTCTTAAAAGGTGCTTTAAAACATATGTGAAGTTTCTTAAAAGTATATGAAAAGTAACAAAAAGATACTAATAACCAGACTGATCACTCATACGTATATGATAATTTATAGTCTAACGAATCTTGTACCTTGCATAATTCTGGTGGATTACATTGACAAGAAAGTCTCCTTTAAGTTAAATTTATTACTTCTTTTTACACCTCTCTAACTTAATTTTTACATTGTTCTCCATATAAGATCTCCTTTATATAATTGCAACTAAAAATAGTATATATCTCATCCATTGGGAATGTTCTTCTTTATTATGTCAATGTCCATTCAAGTTAATTATGTATTGTTTCATTCACATTATTTTCATAGATCTATTGATGATACATTAGAGTGATCATTGTGAATTGTACATGTATAGACACTCTATAGATTCTAAATTATCACTACTTTATGGCATTGCTTAAGAAAGTTGGAAATTCTAACAATTGTATAATACTTAATTATACAAAAGAATTTCCTAAACATGGGTGTTTTAGTTGCTTTCCATATTATACTAGATGTTATTTCTTCCAAGTCTCTTTGTTTAAATAATTTTATCTACACGTATTTGCATTCCCCTCACTTAGTTTACCATGTAGCTCTCTCCTTTCATATGGTTTTTCCCAACCTAACAACTATTCCATACATTCCTCTTACCTAGTATACTTTTATCCACTTTAACTTCACTTTGATGAATGTTATGATATTTGAGACAACCCTCACCATCGTATATGGCACTATAAATCTTGTACAAATAGTTAATAGACTATTCCAAGGGATTTGGGAAGCTATCTTAAATATATTTCCACATTCAATTAGTTTTTCTCAACCTTAAGACACCCATAAATATTTTCCTACAAAATGCTCTGTATGGTCTGAATTACATTTATATATTTTTGACTAAATATTTATGAGACACATTTCCTCAAAATTCAAAATCATCCATAAAATATATTTATGACTTATTAGAAAGAAAAAAACCCAATACTCTTTGGAAAATAGAAATAAGCTCATTCCAAAATCTTTCTAGAAATTATCTTACGAAATCATTCTATATTTACAATTGTTGATGCCAAAATGTGTTGTAGTCATGCCACTTCACTTTATAATGTTTTCAACCAATCTTTCATATAAGTTAGCTTAGAAACGTTACTCATCATTTTTTCATAGATAAGATGGCCTTGAAGGAAGTGTTTAAGATTAAATTTAATAAAGCCCAAGATGTCAAAAATGGCATGTTATGTTTGAAACACATAATCTTGTTGTGATTTCTCACAACACTTCCAATCTTTCAACTTTTTTGTTTCTTATTAGTTCCCATCCTCCTATACATCTCAAAATTCTATCTTATATAAAACTATATGCACCTTGTTTGAAGAAACATGGACAAATCAAGACACTTATTGATATCCAAGATTCTCCAATATTTGTAGTTTTAAATGTCTCCAAGCATGTTGTAGGGTACTCCCCAAAAAAGGCTTCTTTCTTGAAAGTCTCTTTGGTATAATGTAAGGTTGGACTTCAAATGGAATTAGTTGACTACCTTGACAAAGGATAATGTACTTGAAAACTTTGTCTTTTATAATCTAAATACGAGGATCATTTGTTTTTATAAGGCTTGTTTACTATCATATTTGTAGGAGATATTATTATCTATTCATATACTCTAATGGTTCTATTAACTTTTAATCTTGAGATCTTCGACATTTAAATGTGAGATGTTTTATCTTAATTATAAAATATTTAATTTGATACCATGTCACACTTCTCAATTCAAAACTTTTTTTAATACTTATTGGGATTGAGAGGTCACAATTGAGAAACCAAATTGTGGCTCAAACCTAAATTGACATTGGGAAAGTCTAGACTTTACCATTGAGTATAATCTATAGACCTATCTAAATCCAAATTTATTGTCTCATATATTTAAACTATTGATGGATCAAAATAAATAGACCTAAAGGCAACCCCCACCCAGAGGCAGTCGAGACCCCCCAACCCCATAGAATAATAGGGACCTTGAGATTCTAGTCATTTATCAACACCCTTATACCAAAACAGACCCCACCGCCCATATTCACATTTAGTACATAAAAACAAAATTCATGTGAAAAATAAACAAATCTCATACTCATCAATAACTTGTGGAAGAGATCCTCTCTGCTTGACACATCTTGAAAACACCCAAATATAAGAAAATAACTTAAAACCCTACAAAAACACTCCCCATCATCCTTCCCCAAAACATGTGATACCTAATGCCACTTTGTCCTTTGAAATGAAATGAAATGAAATATTTTAATGACGTCCACGAGACTAAACAGTCTATGGGACCAAGACACAACTTAATTTTCTTTCATGCTCTTTTCTAAATCAGATCTCCTACTATTGATTTTGACTAGAAGGTTGGTCGTTTGGTTGATCTTATCCTCCTCAAATAACTGCTGCATATCGTCCATAAACAAAATATTTGCATACTGATTACGGATGTCTTCATAAGTTGTGCATTCCATGAAGAAGTGTCGCTCCGTCTCAACCACCCCCTTATTGCATAATATGTAGGTTCTTTCCTCCCATGTTTCTTTAGGAGACTTCCATCTATCGGTCTCACATCTAAGATGATGCGATCTCGTCCTCAGCTGTGCAACTAACACCCTTGCTTTCCCTTTAATAGCAGCCCCTAAATACTTTTTTTCACCATGATCCTTTTTCAAGTTAAACTCTTTGACGTAGTATGCTTTTTTTCGCCCAATCTAATTTGACCACATGGCAGTCCTAAATTTTTCCTTCACGTAATTTTTTATTTCACTATTGGTGCTGGGACACTCCTGTAATTTGATGTCCCACTTGTTTAGCCACTTGTTGTTCTACTTCATCCAGGGTTTCTTTCTATGGTTTAGCGCCTCCTCCATAACCGCTTTGGGCCACCGGTGGTTGTCCATATTTTCAATCTTCTTTAGATAACTTATCAACTGAGTTATCGCCAATGCCTCCAAGGAAAAAGCCCCCACTTCAGCTAAAAGAAATATGCTTTGGAAATGCATATTTCTATCTGTCTTCATCAAAATTTTCCCCATTCCTCTTCCTTTTACCCTTTCGTTTCTTAAAAGCTAAGATATTGAATAACACGTGAGATATCTGACACGAGTGAGAGTTTAGTTTCCTTTTATTTGGAAGGCCGCAAAGTGGTAGGCCCCAACCCCACAATGTTCCGTGCGTATGGAACGACAGAGATGCAGTGGGACCCATGAACAGGCTAAATATAGCGGCGATCCATTTGTAAAGATATTCCTTCTTTCTTATTCGACGGCTGTTTTGTGGCCAACTTTTTGTCACTAAAATTTGAGCCACAAGGAACAAAGACCATATATGGTAGGTTATACGCACCAAATTATATATTAATATGGCTTTGTCTTTTTCCTTACCATATATATATATATTGTTGAGTGGGGCTTTTAATATATATGACACAAAGAATTGATAAAATTTTAACTAATAGAGAAATAATATAATTGTGTATGTTAATATGTAGTAGTGAGAGAGTTATTGCACTAAATATAATTACAATAAGGGATACTATGTTATATAATCATGCAACAAAGAATAAATATATGAGGCATTCAACCTTAAAGAAAATGGAAGCCTCAAGTAAAAGACCATTTTCAAGGATCATCAACAATTTTGATCGTGAGTGAATAGTTGGCTTTAAAAGTAACAAAGCCCTTTGCATGATGTCTATCAACAACAATCCCATACACTACAAGGAAATATATCTTGATTGACCACACAACCTTGATGGTTGTGACAAAAATATAATGATTTCCAACTTCACTAAGATGCCAAGAGAAAATATTATCATTTTGAACTACTTATCTTGCAAGCACATGTTGCATGAGGATACTCTCACAGCAAAATAGAAAAATAAAATTCCACAAACTAGCCACAACCAACCTAGGGATCACACATGGATGAAATTAAACTTCTACACATGGAGCCAAAGATATGAAACAATCTCCCAAGTATGGGAGCCCAACTAATCAAACAAACAAACCAAAGAAAATAGAAGTAAATAATTTGGCTTAATAACTAATTATGCATAAATGAAGTATTGAAACCAAAGAAAATAGAAGTCAATAATTTGGATTAATAACTAATTATGCATAAAGGAAGTACTGAAATTATTTCTAGCACCACATGAGATGAATAAAGCTCATAATTCCTAATAATTTCATCTATTTTTGCTATCATGTCACATTGATTTCAACAATAATGCCCAACTATTTTGAGATATCATTCATTTGTTTTTTCATCTTTTTTTGACAAAAAAGACATCTTGTAAAGTATTTAGAAGGTTAGCAACCTAAATTGGAAGGTTAGATAAAAGGTCTGTAATTGAAATTTGAATTGTTGGCCATCATTGCTTTAAGCCTGGGAAGTACTCATAAAGCTAGTTACTTTATGTTGTCTAGCGTTTGTTAAATGGTCAAATTAAATTTGGATAGATCTTCTACACTTTATGAGCTTATTGTAAATTATCCTTTCCAATTTTCCCTTTCCCACTCAATTCCTTATAATCTTGTATGTCAAAAAATAGTAAGTTATATATTAGTCAACCTACAATTCATTTGGTTAAAAACTGGTAAAATCAAGCATAATATGCATAGGATATCAATATCATCTAGTGAATAAACTATTATAAAGTGAATTCATGCATCTGTGAAATCAGTGAACATGTGAGAAATAAAAAAAGGCAACTATATTTTGACTCTATTTTGCTAAATTTGATTAGGTAAAATGAATGAACATGTCAAAAAACTAATTTAGGGCAAAGAAGGATTTCAAAGAATATACCCATATGGGATTCATTGAGCTTGTTTATGTGTCATAATAATAATTAGCATCTCATGAGCCCTCCATAGGCTACCTTTGTACTCAATTTATCATGATCTTTCCATGGCCCAAAACTCTCCCAAATGTTAGAAAATAAATGAGGCATAAAACCCTTCAATTTATAAACCTAGTTAATTAATTTTTGGTGTGTAATTTATTGTGCGTCTTTAACCTCAATACTCCAATAGACACACTTCCCCAAATCTAGTACTCCACTATGGAATGGTGAACTAATGTGGACCTCACTTGTCATACCTAGATCCTCATCTCTTCCCAATGTAACTACCAAGCACTACATGAAGGAGAGATGCTCAATAACTCTTATGATGATGATAACTAGAACTCCTAAGAACTATAACCTCTCATGTTAATGCCACTACGACAATATTCCAATTTACAAGAATAATAATAATAAAATATTGTCTCTCAACCACCTACATGTGCATCCAAATACCCATTCCTAAGATGTTACAAATATAAATATTAGCACATAGGATTGCAAGGTTAATAACACCTTATCCTAACATTCTCTCACTTGATATTATATTTTGGCACAAGGAGGGGGGATTCTGACAAAGGTTGTGAAATTTGGCTTTACACCTACCAATTGCATTTGCTTGAAATTTTCTAAAGCCTTTTCAACAAATCCATGTTATGCATATCCTTCAATCATGCTATTCCATGAGACCACATTTCTTTGAGGTATTTTATCAATTAGTTCAAGTGATTTGTCTATTCTTCCACATTTTGCATACATGCCAACTAGGGAAGTTGCAACTACAACATCTGAAAAAATTATTCTATCCCTTATGCTTCGATGGATGCCCATGCCCTCTTCCAAAGCTCCCATTTCAGCACATGCATGAAAGATGTTGGAAAAGTTTGTGAAATTTAGCTTTACACCTGCCAATTACATTTTCTTGAAAGTTTTTAAAGTCTTTTCAACAAATCCATGTAGTGCATATCCTTCAAATTTGGATTTACACCTGCATATTCATTCTTAAAATAGTAGCTACATCTGAGAAGTCTTATTATGATGCAACTCCTACTAGCTATCTAGTGAATCAAGAATCAACTAATCAATAGAGCAAATCTATAAACCTCTAGATGAGATTTAATCTCCTTGTGTTTCCTAGTCCATCATGTTATTGTATTCCCTCTTCTCCCTGTAATGACCCATCCTCCTATAAATTCAATGTTTTACAAGGATATGATTGAGGTTATTTAGATTTCACTCCTTCCATAGGTGAATATAAAGTTAATATCATTGATTTTGATATCCCTAATTTGCATATTGAATGTCTTAATCATCATCCATCTCCTTAGTCTAATTCTTCCTCTTCTTCTACCTTATTGACTAGCAAGTTTGTAATTGGTAATAAGGTTAATTTAACAAAACATGTTGGTGAAAGCTCTCCTTCCTCTTCTCCTATAATTAAAACTCTATATGGTAAATGAAATTAAAAAAAAAATAGTAAACTATGAATATAAAGGTCTTGGTCCTTGTAAATATAATCTAATTGAACATAGTCATTTTTAACAATTTATCTCTAAAAAACTAGTCTTGTATACCATTCTCATACATGTTCTTAAACTCATCCTCCTCACTCACTATCATATTACCCTTTTCTTAGAGTCACTTAATGGTATTCCTTTATTCCACATACTAGACCTTTCCTGGAGAGAAATTATTTAGTTACATCTCATTATATCTCTTATTACCATTTTTAACCTATGTATCTTTACTTATAATCTCATATCCTACATGCTACAACCATTGGTTATTTATATGACCTTTTACCTACATTGTTCACAACATATTCCTTTCTCCTATATTTATCATAAAGACCCTTCCATTGGGGGAATTATATCATCCTCAACACTTACATATATATCTTTCATTTATTGACCATTGGTCCCACTTGGGATATCCTTTTCTTATAATTGGGGGAATCACCCATAAATTTTCCCTTCTTTCCTTTGCTTTCACCTAATTGTTGTTTCCCTTCTTCAAAATGATGTCGTGCAACCCTTTTTACACTATTCTTTGGGTTTCCCATCTTCTTCAAGTTGCAAAATGTGATCTTGATAATTCTCTGTGAATTCCATGTTCCAAATTTTATAAAACATTTGCAAAAAATACCTTTTGAAGACACAAAGTGCGAATTTTCCTTTATTTTTTGATATTAAAATCTCAAAAAATGACCTTGTATATATACATGTAATTTGAATAGATATATTCTTTCCAAACATCAGCTAAGTTGGCCTTCGGTCGAAGGTCGACTATTAAATTAAAAAAGTTATTATTTTATCATACCACCTTCGATCGAAGACAATTTAATAATATTTTTCATTTAAGGAAATAGGACCTTTGACCAAAGGGCCTTAGCTAAGCAACTTTAGCTTCTACATCAAAATTTCCTCAGAAAATTCAGTTTCAAACCCTAAGTTGGACCTTTAGATGAACTTAACTTGACAAGATATTTTGTAAGATTGTAGCCCTCAAAACAAGCTTTCCAACAAGTATAGCTTTGATACGTTTTCATTTTATAATGTATTTAATTTTCAATTTTTACTGAACATGGGTTTTTCTTCGAACATCTAGCTCTTCATTCTACATAGGTGGAAAAATATTAAACCATTGTAAAAAAATCAAAAAATACCCTTTCCCTAGGTATTGATGTCCTTTTTTCACCAAAAAACAAAAAGAATTTCAATATATACACAATAAGTTATGTTGGATGACACACACATATGTCCAAATTATAGTTATAGTGACTTCAAAAATTAATTAAAAAAATATGTAACAAAAAATTATGAAAAAATATCCTTGCCCTATATATTGATGTTGAGAATCTATATTTCAAAAATTATAATTTTATCCTTTCTAGAAAAAAATTTATGTTGGATGATACACACATCACTTTCTATAAATGTTGTTTTCTATTTAAAACTAGTTATTAAAGGAGATTTTGAAAGATTCATGATTTATTTCAAAAAAAAATTAAAAAATATTTTTAGAATCTACACATAAATTGCCACAGACCACTAGTTTGCATCATCTTCAAATTCTTAGCAGTTTATCTGCTATAGGTCTTAGAAGATGAAGATTCAGCTAAAAATGTTGGTATAAATGTCCATCTTGGCCAAAAAAGTGAGACACAGTATTGTGATTTCACCCCAATACATCAACTCGAACTTTCCAATTTAAAAATATTTTGGTAGTGTAACACTACTCAACCAACATAAGACCACATTACATCTAGCTAATGCATCTAACTTGTAGAGAAGTGAGAAGAGAAAACCATGAGTTGTTTCTCAAAACCACAAACACATAAAACCATGGTTTTTAGTAAAAAATCATGCACCATGTGAAATAATAACAACACTCAAGATGGAAATCCACTCACAAAGGAATCTTTGACCTCATTACTCTAATAGACATGCAAATTCCTATCTAACGTTCCAATATGAAGTGACCAACTGATGTGGAGCGCATTTATGTTAACAAGATCCTCTACTCTTTTCTATGTAACTCCCAAGCACCACATGAAGGAGAGATATTCAATAACTCATGGAAATGGTGAGAGTAACTCCTACTAATCATAACCTCCCTTGTTAATGTGACTAAAATAATATTCCAAGTTAAAAGGTGAGTAATAATATAATATTATCTCTCAAGAAACTACATGGGTGTCTATGTAACTGTTCCCAAGATGTTGGAAGTACAAATGTTAGTACATAGGATGGCAAGGTTAATAACACATTATTATAATTCCAAGTCCAATCATGACCTAATGGCTCAATAGAAGGCCATATGTGGTGTGAAAATTAAATTAAAACTATCTCAAGTAACCCTGGTAAGATGCAAGTGTTAAGTTATTCACTAGAACTCTCATTTCTCTTGTTTTACACTTATCTACTCATTTACTAAACTCTTGTACCTTTCAATGCTTGTCAAAAACTTGATTTTTTCCCCTTTAGTTGATGTATTCATCGTTGTTTTGATCATCTTTCCCATGGTGATCATGTTAACTCTTGATGAACTCATGTTCACTATGGCCTTTGAATTACTAATAAAAGGGGTGGATATGGCCATTATTTTTGTCTTTGTGATTTCTTTGCATGCACCTATTTTTGCTCTATTTTATTTTTTGATTTTTTGTTCTTGCTTTAAAGTTAGATGTGATTAGCATGCTAAAATTATAGTTATCTCCCTTGATTATGGATATAATCTTATTAATAGTTTCCAAATAGCCTTTTTATGGATATTTTTTGCTTCCTCAAATTCCTTGGCTTCAATTGTTTCATGATTTTGAGCAACTCACAAGTCTAGTTTGGGAAGAAAAAGTAGCACCATATCAATCATTCACAACTCCAACTACAATGTATCACATTTATAGCCTTTAGGCTTGCCAAGCATTTAATTGTCTTGATTTTCAATAGTTCCAAAATTTAATTCTCAACATATTACAACAATTTTGTACATCCTTAGAGTTGAGTTTGTGTAGACTTTTGTGTCTTATTTCCATTAACAAAGGAGAATCCCTAGTTGGGAGAAAGAGAGGACAAGGAAATGATGGAGTTCTTGAGGATAATATCACCACAACAATTTTCCTTCAAATGTTGAATCTTCTGTATTGTAGGTGTGGGAAGCATAACTTTAGATTTATTTTCATCATCAAATTAAAGTTTATTATTAGTAGAGTAAATTAGTTATTAGTTTTATAATAGAAATATTTATTTGTTTTAAATTTGTAAGAATTTCTTTCAAATTTGGGTGTAGCATAGATTAGAATCATATTTCTTTAATAAAAAATAGATTAGCTTTGTCTTTGTAAAAAAATCATCTTCTAAAAAACATTAGTATTTTAAATAATGCTAGAGAAATGGAACAAAAAAATGGAAAATAAGCAACAAATCATCTTCTCATTATCGTGGCAAATAAAAGAAATAAACAAAAAACCAAAAAAAAAAATTGTATTATGAGCATTGTATTAAAAAATCAACAAACATTGATAATTGATTGTAACTTGCATGAGTATTATTTCAATTTAAAATAATAGAAAAGAGTTTGGATTAGTTAATTTCTAATTCATTTTGTTTGCTTTCTCTCTAAATTTTCACTTTACATGACATTAAATTGTAAAAAGAAATGAACTCTTTGATTTGACGATTTTAGGGTCACAATGCATATTCTTAGTAGAGAATAGTTTTATTTCATACATATGGTCATATAACACAATTTTTTTAAAGAAAGTTTGCTTGCACATTTATTTCAACAACTTTGCATGATTAGATTTAATTTCTTTTAGCATTTAAACACTTTTTGAAAAATAAAAAAGACATTTAAGATTCCTTTATTCATTTGAGCAAAGAACAACTCCAAACATAGTTTTAAAGATTGACACATTTGGAATGCTCAAATGTATCTAATATGAAATAATAAACATTTCAAACAACACACAACTTTCAAACATTCGACTTACAACTTTTAAAATTAATGTAAATTAAACAAAACAAAACAAAAAGACATTTAAGATTCCTTTATCATTCGAGCAAAGAACAACTCCAAACATAGTTTTAAATATTGACAAATTTGGAATGTCCAAACATCTAATGTGAAATAATAAACATTCTAAACAAAACCCAACTTTGAAACATTCAACTTACAACTTTTAAAATTAATGTAAATTAAACAAAAAATATTCATACAATTTGAGATTCATTTGCAAGTCAAAGTTAACTGAAAACAAGTATTTCAAGGAACTTGGAGCAACTCTACCTCATAATTCTCCTTCTTGGTCATATAGAGATTTTCAATCTTATGTGTCCAAGGGTGAGAGAAAATTAGGTGGAAGTTGTTTTGAGTGAGCTAAGAGAGATGTTATTTCTCATAACCATTGAGATCACAAAACATGAAGATAATTTAGAAAGAATATGCGAGGAAAATGAGTTATTATTGGCCATATATGTAGCCTAGCTCAATGCCATCTTTGAATTAGAGACCATTCAGTTGGATACTTTTCTTGAAGCCATAGGGTGAGACTTCAATACTTTGTGCATATAATTCAAAATCTATAACACTATCCCCACATCTCAACGTAACATTATCACTATTCATTAGGGCACTCTTTTCTCATGAAAATGGTAATCCTCCAAATTTTGTACCACTCCATTTACTCTTTCTACTTGATCAATAGTAATATGCTAATTGTTTCAATCAAAGAAAATAATGCATGTGCATAACATTTGTGAGTCATAGTTGTTGAATAGAAAAATGGGTTTTAAACTAGGTGAATTAGGTATACTATGCAACATAATAGGAAAAAAGATGAATCTATAGGAGGAACAACACCTCTTGTAAGTTGCACAACATGAAAATCAAGTACCTTAGGTTGAACATCAAAGATATTATGGAGATCGAGGGAGAAGGGGGGAGCATCAAAAGATGTAGTATCATTAAAGCACATGGATGACTCCTTAAGGCTCCCTACATAATGGCTACTAGAAGGATAAGGTAATGAAGAGGAACACGACATCAATCTAGGCCATATATAACTTGATGTAATGAAGAATACACTTGTAAGAACATATCAAAACATTATAAAAGCATAAAGCATCGTGCATAGCAAACAATATAATATCATGTACATGTAAATAAAATAAACTCAACAAATCGCATGCATGTATGAACACCAAAAAACTTATCCTAGTTAGGGTTTTAAAATATATATGCATCATAAATAATATACAACTAATAAGAAAACTTAGGAAATATATCATATGGGAAAATAACATGGAGATGTAATAATTGTCTATCATGTCATCATGAGGCATCGAATATTAATCATTAGTAAAGAGTATAAACAAATTCAATATAAAATTAAGATAAAAAACCATAAATGGTCAAATTTGAGAAGGAAAATTAAAAATCAAATCCTAAGATCAAACCTTAGGAGATGTAAGATTAAATAGGTTCACCAAAATGAAAAGAAATAAATAGGTTCATATTTTAATTTTATCTAGGTTAATCAATTAATAATCGACACACAATTAACTTAGATAAAGTAGCAAAGTCTTGATACACTACACAAACATGTACATAAATAAATGCTTAATTGACAAACGATATGTGTGCTCATCTCTAGAAATAACGTGTGGTGTTCTTATTTGGAATGAGATTTATGGTTTGTCTTTGTGATCAACAATCAAATTTGCATTAATCAAGTCTTGGCAGACTATGAAATTAATTGTTCTTTGCTCTACTTCAATTGTGTACTTTTAGTTTTGATCTTACACTTGCAACATTGAACTTGTTTTGTGGTTTTGACCTTGAAAATATAGGCTTGAACTTTCCACCTTAGGTCCTTAGAATCATGTTTTCCTTTGATATCTAAAAAAGTGGTGCTAAACCATAGTTAGAACTTACAATCTAGTCTATAAATTTACATATTTTGTGTTTGAGCCAACTTAACAACTAGCTGGAAGTAAGTTGGCTTGAGCTTAGGATTAAACTTAATTTTAGAATTTGGGGGTCATTTATACATGTGGGGTCCTAAATGAGGTTGAAAGTCACAAATACAAGTTTTGGTTTAGGATTATATAGTATTGACTCAAGACGCGTCATTCAAGATGTGAAGGTCATGTTCAAATATTTGAAAAATAAGATGAAGTTCAAAGCTTTGAAAGACGAGAAATTAGTTTCACTCAAGCCTTAAGAAAAATGTCAACTTTCGCAAAAAAATATATCATTTACAAATTAAACTATTACACTAAAAACAAAGTAATTCCAAAACAAATAAAACAAAATTCTAATAAAACACTTTTGACCCTTTCCCTAAATTTTTTAATTTTCCTCAAATTTCACCTATAATACATATATTTTACAAATTTTTAACTAAAACCATTGCCCTCAAATTCAAATTATATATGTAAGCTCTCAAGACGGGCGCTGGCTATCCAGCCCCAGGAATGCACCCATGGGTGCATGGGGTGCATGGATGTCTGGATGCCTACCCTTCATTGTTTCTCTCTCCCCGTACCAACACTGTCCGTGCAGCACTACCAACTTGTCTATGTCAGGAGCGGAGTAAAAGATAACATAATACTCTATCTTTTTTTTTTATTAAATATTTTTATATTTATTTTATGTTTTTTATTCAAAACTTTCAATATTTAGCTATAATTTTAAAATTATAAAAATTATTTAAAATATTAATAAAATTTTATTTTAAAGTAAAAAATATATAAATACGTAGTATAAAAAGTATTTAAATTTTCAAAAAATGTTTCTATTAAATTAATTTAAATATTAAAATTTTGATATTTTTAATATAAATTAATACTATAAATTTTAATAAAAAATAAGTTTTATTTTTAATTTTTATATTTCATTATGAAATATTTAAGATAACATAAGATAGAAATTAAAAATATTTAAATTTAATATAAAATATTAGAATCTTGTATATACTGTTTCTATTAATTTAATTTAAATATTCAGATGTTAATGTGTTTAATATAATTTCATATTTTAAATTTTGATTAAAAAAAATTAATTTCTACATTTTTAATTTGAAAGACAATAAATCAACAAAGAATGTATTTAAGAATGTCATAATTAATTAACTCATTGCAATAATATTAATAATGTAAACACTTGAATAAATATAATAGTTTAATATTGACATCTCTTTAGATGGATGTGTTTAAGATAGCTATAATATTAAATTTTGAGATGTTGATGTATTAATAGCTTTTGAAATAAACTAGCATACATATATTAATTAATAATATATATAAAATACACGGAGAGTTATCACAAATTATTTCTTTTTCTTTTTTAGTTCCTGCCAAAGGAACTATAGGCACGGCAAAATCCTAACTAGTTATTAATGTTTTGAATTTCAACCAATCAAAATTAATTATTTTATTTTATACATTATATTTGAAGTTTTTTCTAAAGTTAAATGCATATTTTTTAACTTTTCTAATTTTCAAAATTATTTTTCTTGAATATTATTGGCTAAAAAATTTTAGGCGATAAGGGCGGATTATGTGGAATTGAGTATAATATTTTTTATTTTTCAATTTCATTGGCTTTTTTTGAGGAATTTTTTTCCCCACTTCTTAACTAATAAACTAATATTTGCACATTCGAATGTAAAAATTATGGCAAAGTTAAAGTTAGAAATGTTAATTTATAATAATTACAGTATCATTCATAAAGCTCATTTTTATTTTGCAATTTTATTGGTTTTTTTTTTGCCACTTCTCAACTAATATTTGCACATTCCCAAATGTAAAAATTATGACAAAATTAAAGATAAAAAATATTAATTCAAAATTAAAGATAGAAACTATTAATTTATAATAAAATAATAACTGTTTTTGGAATAACTTGATATTTGAAATCAACTATTTAAGATAAATATTTATTAATCCATTAGTATAGTTAATATCCATTCATTATTATAGTTAAAATTTATTTGTTAAGATAAATGTTTAGGAGGAAGATAAATTTATTATTGATTGTTTAATTATTATAGTTAAGATAAATTTCAATACATTTTTAATATTTTTATTATTAAAGTTCTTGTATAATTTTATATGGGTTAATTTTTTATATTTGGATTTTTTTAAATTATTTATGCAAATTTATTTAAGATAAAGTGACAAATTTAAATATATTTTTTATATTTTCTATTTTATCAAAAAAAAGTAAAATTCATTAAATATTTTAAATAATTTTGCATAAATAATTTAAAAATTATGAAAAAATTAATAAAATTATTTATTTATTATGAAAGCATAGATATTTATTAGAAAAATTTATATAAAATAAATTAAATAGAATACAATAAATATTTATATAAAATAATATCATATAAATCCTAAACAAATAGAATAAATTTATTAACATATAACAAATATATTATAAAATAAACAACAATACATAAATAAATTAAATTTAATTATTAACAAATTTAATATATACTTTTTGAAAACTAACGTTAGTAGTTTTGAATGGGATAATCAATGGGAGCTGTTAAATTATGACAAAATTAAAGATAGAAACTATTAATTTATAATAAAATAATAATTATTTTTGGAATAACTTGATATTTGAACTAAAGGCACTACCTTTATCTTATCTGTTTTTGACAAATGAGAGTTATTTTTTTTTAGTTGAAAAAATATTTATGTATTGTTAAAATAACATGCAAAATATATAGCAAAACATATTTCACAAATTAATTTTCTCAAATATAATTGGCAGGAAAGTTTTGGCCGATATAAGCGATTTATGCGGATCCATTATCATAGTGGGGATTCTAATGACAGATGGAAAGAGAAGATTTGGAAAAACTAAATTGGAACCGTTATCAACTACGATATTATTTCAGGTTGGACAATTTGAAAATCACAGCAAAGAAAGCAACAACTATAATATTGTGTGCACTGCCGAGAGGAAATTGGGAATTGTTTATTGGTAACTATTTTATCATTTGAATATATTCGATAAACATACTTCAAAGTTTATTGTGAATGCAGCCTGGAATGCAGTGCAGATTGGGCTATCTTCTGGAGATGCAGTCGTAGAGGGTTGCTCAGCTTGTGAAGGTCTTGGTTGCGATGGCACGGGTAACCTTCAATTCTAAACACTGTATTTTTTTATATGCTTAAAAGGATTATCTTGGCTTGATAAATATTGGGTGAGATTATAGGTGGCATGTAAAGGTGTGATATAAGCTTGAACTATATTTTAAATATTTTTGAACCGAGTAAGCTCTATGCTTGACGAAGGGGGTAGTAGATGCTTGTTTGAGCAGGAGGTGGCTAGAAAAAAAACTTAGTTGAGAACCTTCTTTAGTTCATGTTTCTAGATTGCATTGTTTGGGGGAAAAAAAATTCGGAGTTGCATAGGCTAATTATAAGTAATAGGAGTTGTTGTAGTTTACATTGGAGCTCTTTATACGCCTTTAATGGCATTGTATTACTTGTAAGTGACTGAAATTAGTGGCATGAGGAGTATTATTCCCATTTAAGGGTTTTTCCAGCAGTAACTTGTTGTTTCAGTCATGTGATGCTTTTTCGGACTCACATGGAGGCATTGTAGCCCCTGCACCTTTGCGACCCAATCTTTCCCATAGTGGCAATGCAAATTTGCTTTATTCACATAGGGGAGACAGAGATGGCGATGGCTCTATTGCTGCTTCGATTATCTCTCATCTGCCCAACAAACATTCAAAGGGAGTAAGGAGCTCATCTTCAAGAAGAAAAGAGGGATGCCTAGAAGATATGGGAACGATCTTCTTGCATCATCTGTGCTCTCCCACAAACTCGAATGAGGGATGAAGAAAGCTCAGATGGTAGCACTCGGTATTATTTTAACCCTTTCCACCTTTTTCTTTTCGCTTTGGTTAACTTAAAAGGGTATAAATTTCCAATTACATGATTTTTTGTAGTTTTTAATTAGTACTGTGTATATAATGAACTACAATTAGCATTGTGTATAATTTGGAATTTAAAAACAAATGGTGAATTAGTTGTAGTTAATGATTTGAAAGTTTTGTTTGGTGAAAATATGCAGTAATTGTTTAACCACAAATTTGATGTGTGTTTCCTTTTTACATTTCTTTTCATATTTTACCTCTAAAATTCAATATTATTTTAAAAACTTAGTTTGGTAATTACTTAAAATATAAAATTAATCCCCAAAAAATACACTAAAAGTTTTGAATAGTGCTTGTTTCAAAAAATTAGCTAAGCGGTCGAATAGGACCGTGCTCTGGCATTATGTTTATTTTTTCTAATTTTACATTTTTATATAAAATTTAGTCTTCTAATCAAGATTTAAGCCTAGGGCATGCTACTAGTGCCCCCATTGTTTCCAGGCTGGCCTATTATATTTGGATCTCTATTTTGCGAGGGATAGTTAACTTAAATAAATTCTGTAGTGCTTGTTGAATTTAAGCTTAATGACTGTTCTTTTCATTCTTATAGGAGATTGCCAATGCTATATATATATCTGAGTAACTATATGCTTCAAATTTGATGTTATAATGTAGAAATGTGTCTTTGGGTCTAAGTGCTTCTATAGCATTTTAAGAATTTTATGAAGCTTTTTAGCTTACGTCTTCCAACATGCATTTCATTTTCTCAATTAGATTTTTTTTTCTTACAGGATGTGTTGGACGGGGGTTTAACACCCACATTGTGCAGATTGCAACAAGAGAAGTATGTTCTTTTTTATTTACATTTGGGTGTTATAATTGTGTGAAACTATTGTATGTTTTGTTTTAGATTCCATTTAAAAAAATTTGTGAAATTGCCATTGCATGTTTAGGCTTCCAATTTTTTTCAATGAATTGGTCTTCAGGTTTTTCTTTTACTATTTGAAGCCACAGGTCAAATTATTTTGCATAGCATTTTGACATGGACATGCACATTATCAACTTTTTCTATACTGCAACTATTTTTATTAGATTCAAACCTAGTTGTCACTCTTTAGATAGATGTCTTGTTATATTGTTTTTGATCAGTTGTGAGTAATCTTCTAAATCCAATTTCTAATTTAATTCATATAATATTTTTTTGCACTAATTTTTTTCTCCTGTGATCACATGACTAACCAAATATATAGGTTGCTTTGGTTCATCAACTTGGGTCAAATTATAAATATCCCTTTTGGTTTCCAATTTTATAGTTTTAAAATTACTTCTTGCTTGGATTTTTCTAAAATAGTATTTGTTTTTGGCTCATGATCTATATGCATCTCATGAGTTGTTGGCTTAGGTACATGCGCTCGCACCTATTTTATTTTATTTTTTGATTCCTTTCTAGAGATTTTTTGCACACTTGCATTTGACGATATCTAATAAAATGTGATGAATTCAAGGTCATATGCTTTCATGTTACCTTTTGTGGCTTTCAGATTGTGTTACATGGCCATTTTGCCACTTACGAAATTGTAATTTTACTATTTATTTCTTCAAGGCCCTTTATTTTGGATTAATTGATGGGTTCAAAAGTTAATCAATCGAAAGCCTTATCCATTGAATAGAAGAATCCCTTTGAGATTTATACAAATATTTGCACACAACATTTCCTATCCCTTTACAAATTTAGTGACTGTTTAATATTTTTTTATCCCAGACAAGTCAGGTAATTAAATCAAGCATCTTTATCATCTCTTATGTCTTTGGATTGGCCAATAATATTTTCATTCTCAACTCCAGCCTCTCTGAATGTGTGTTTGATTCCTATATGTGTTCTAGTGCTGGATAGTTTCTTTTTTGGGGCAATGTTGTTCTTGTCACTTCTTTAAATGATTAATGCAGATGTTTGGGTACATTAGTAGGTCTCTTACCATTTGGTCTTGCTACTTTCTAGTAGCCACTTACAAAGCTACAAGTTTATCGTAATTACCCATAAACTAATAATGGAAGGTTCAATTTTTAGTAATTCTTTAGCCACATCAATACATTTTTTCTTAAGAACCATAATACTTTAGTAATTCCTTATCCACAAATACTTGAGCATGGAAGGTTCAATTTTTAGTAATTCCTTATCCACAAATACTTTAGGAGAGAGGACCTAGTAGTTGAGCATGTTTCAATAGTTGAGATAGTAGTTGTTTATATAATTCCCAATAGTTGTGACATGAATACCTTAACTTAAACAAAATGTATTCCTTTGATCTAAAAAACAACCAATCATGTGATGCCACATCAATGCTCAACTACCCATGATGTGAATGCACAAGTATTGGTAACAAGTTTGTTTTGGGTCTTTTTGGACACCTTGACAAAAAGCATGATAATGTGGCATCATATTTGATGATGTGGCCATAAAACTAAAGTTATAAGTAGGGGACTTGCCAAGTAAGCTGCTGTAAAAAAATTGGAGTGATTTGAAATTTCCAAGTAGGATTTTGAGAAGCACGAAGTTAGGGTGCACAACTATTGGGTCCTCTCCTATAGCTACTTCCACCTAGACAAACCTTGGAGTAGAACATAAGGCTATCTTTCCATTTCATCTTACAATATTTTCATAAACTTGAATAGCGGCTGAAGTTGATAGATCCGAAGTTTGCAATTTAGTTATAATGTTGAGAGCAAGGCAAAAACACAAAAGCTCTAGAACAACACCTTTTTAGATCTAGAAGAGTAACTCGATTTGGAAGACAAGATAAGTATGAAATGGTAAAATAAAAAAAGCCATTCATGCTCATCATTTATTGGTAAAGACTATCATTTGGAAAAAAAAAATATAGCAGAATGGTTGGACTATTTTTGAAAGAAAAACTTATTGAGAATAGAAGAATTTTCATCAACACAATTCCTAATTGGAGAGTGTCAAATCATTTACTAGACTAAGTTTTCAAATCTTGCACGATTTACAAAGTTTAAGAGAATTTGGCTTCCCTATCCCTATTTTAAATAGGTCCCCAATACTTTAATGTTATTACCCAAGTTGTTTCCATTAGAATTCAAACTATCTAAAGGTCTTCTCTAAAGGGTTGAAATAACAGAGCATTTAGTAGCATTTCTTGTTCGCATATAACCAAATAATTGTTCGCATATCTTATAGGAACACACTTTGCATCATAGCCTGAATTAATAAACCCTTACAATAAGTTGAAAAATATATATTTATGTCAAGAGATACAAAAAAAAATGCTAATGTGGGTAAAGGAGACAAAGAGACAATATCAAGACACACCATATCAACTGTATCATCATGCTTATTTCTCCTCACAAAAAAAGTGTAACACAAAACAAGCCATCTTCTAACTAGTAAGAGATAATGCTTTAGATTTTGAAAATTATCCAAAATACATGACTAACTTTTGATATTTACTTTACATATATCATTTGGTAGCTATGGAAGTTTCACAAAAATCATAGTCAAAACTTTGGACTCTCAATTATACACTTCTTCTTTTAGACTGGGGGCCATACACAACATTTTCTTTTGTGACATTGTCCAAAAAACTTAACAACAAAATTCATTGCAACACCCCAAATACATTCATTTCTCAATCGTATCAACATAACAATATTGCTTTGTTTAAGATAAATATATCATAGAGATTATCTAAATAAGTATAATAATATTGTGTTCTTTTTAAGTCATGACCATGCTAGATGCCAATTTGGTTTAAAAGACCCCTTTCCATGTATTTTTTCAATAAAAATGGCAAAGGCCCTTAGTACACAACTTATACTAGCCAGTATGTTACAAAAATTTACATGATTGCCAATTCTAGCAGCACAAGCTAGTACATTCAATTTGTAGATGTTACCTGACTTACAAGATAGATGAGTTTTCTGGAGGAGATGCAAATAAATACAACTTTTCAATTAGCGATAATTATTGGAACTATGTGTAAAATTTGGAGATTTGTGTTTGATTGCAAAGAGTTATCTCTTGTGATTTATGAGCAAATTATTATTTCTATTCCAATTGATCATAACAAAAAGACTTCCAATTTTGAAAAGAATATAACATAGAACCAAATAGAAATGAAAATCCCAAACAAAGATTGTCAAGAGTGTATCTCATTTATCTTTTATTTAATCTTTCTCTTTATGTCTACGATTTCATGAAGTTTTTCTAATCATGTAAATAAAATGTTGATAGATATGTAACACATTTAGTGCACTCATGCCCTAGTTCATCATATCTGGCAGAGAGCATGTCCATCTATAGATGACCTTATAATTTGGTTATGACTTATCCAGAGATAGCGATGTCGATAAAAATTCAAATGAGACAAGCTAAGGGTATACACATCAATGTCTAAGTTAAACAATTAATACCCTAGACAAATATCAGTTCACACAGTGATGAGTCTACAATACAAAATTGTTATTCTAGATGGTAGGCTTATAACTATATTATCCTGGAAATGCATGAGCATTGTCTAGTCACCTCGAATAGTTAAGGAAATCTTTGAACTCATAAGTATTTACATAATGCTAGCAACATGTAAATTGTGCTTTCTTCATGGCCTAAAAGTATAACCAAAGCATTTCAAAATTTTGAAGTGAACAAAATTATATTGTTATCAAGGTCATTTTCTAATGGAAGACAAATTTAACTCTATCAATGATCAAATTCCTAAATTTAGGTGACAATTGCTTTATCCTGACCAAAACTTATTGTTATCAGGGTCATTTTGTAATGGAAGACAAAGTTGACTCTATCAATTATCAAATTCCTAAATTTAGGTGACAATTGCTTTATCCTGACCAATTGTTCCTAAAACACAACAAACTCAACAAATACAAACAAAACTATTCTAAAACTTTCTGGCAGGAACTTCGCTGCTCTGCAGCTCTTGTTTTTTTATGTTAGAATGCTATTTAAATTAGTAAATGTATAGATATATGTTATCAAATAATTCCTTATTTCAATTATTTTCAAATTTAGAACCCAAAACCTAATTGAACCCTAAAGCTTCACCTTAATTCTAATCACAAGTTTTATCTTAGAATCCTAACTCTAACCCTTACCCTAGTTGAGTTGTAACCCTAACCTTAATTTAATTCTAACCCCAAGCTTTATCTAAGAACTGCAACCCTTTGGGGTTTCAGGACTTAGAGTTGTTAGATGAAATTATTATTTCATCTAAATAATAATAACTTATAAATTTATTAACTCCAAAATTTGTAAATAATAACATGTTAATTTTATTTTCAATAAATAAATTTAAATGAATTTTATTAATATATAAAATAAAGTTGTTATTTTAATTTTACTAATACAAGAAGATTTCATCATGTTAATTTTATTTGTATTAGATATATGTTTCATTTAAATAAATTAAACAAATTTTTATTTATGTAAAATATGATGTGTGTGGCATGTTTACCTATGTGTAATTTATTGTTTATCTATGTGTAATTTAATATTTGTGCATCACAGTGACCATTTAGGAAGTAGGTGTTGGGAGTGACTACGTCAAAGTGGTATTTTTTTTATTGGTAATATTGATAGAACAAGAAGATATTCTAAAGATCTTTCTTGAAGCTATTTGTCAATTGGAATTATCTTCTACTATTGTTAAAAAAAAATCAAAGTGACTAAGTCAAAGTGATTTTTTGGGTGACTAAGTTTTATGTCCAATTAGGGTTAGGGTTCAATTAGGGACACCTATAGTTAGGGTTAGGCTTATGGTGTTCAAATATAGGGTCAAGGTTATAATTATGATTAGAGTTTGAAATAGTGTTACAATTAAGGTTAGATTTCAATTAGGATTGGGGTTAGGGTGTTCAACTAAGGTTAGGATTATAATTATGATTAGTGTTAAAATTAGTATTATAGTTAGGATTGAACTTTTAATTAGGATTAGGGTTAGGGTTTACTTAGGTTTAGGGTTAGAGTTAGAGTTCTAGGACAAAGCTTCGGGTTAGAATTAAATTAAGGTTAGGATTATCTCAAATAAAGCTTGGGGTTAGAATAAGGGTTCCAATTAGGGTTAGGGTTCAATTAGGGTTTGGTTTTAATTAGTTATGGTTCAATTAGGATTCTAAGACTTAGGTTTCATTAGCGTTCAAGTTAAAATAGTCTTGAATTTTGATTAGGCTTAGGGTTTATGTTCAATTAGGGTTAGAACTAGGGTTGTTTTTCAATTAAACTTAGTGTTAGGTTAGGGTTAGCAATTATGGTTTATGATTAAGGTTTGGTTGGAGTTAGGGTTAGAGTTAGGGAATTGGGGCTTAGTTACTGTTAGGGTTATCTTGGGTTAAATTAGTGATGATTAGGGTTTAATTATGATTAAGATTTAATTAAGATTAGGTTTAGGGTACAACTTGTATATGCGATAAAGTTTTGGGTTAGGGTCATGGTTGGGGTTGGAGTCAGGGTTGGGGCTACAATTCAACTAGAGTTAGGGTTATAATTACAATTAACATTATGATTAAAATTTAATTAGGATTTAACTAGGGTTATGGTTAGGGGTTATATTCAATTAGGGTAATTGTTTAATTAGGGTTAGGATTAGGGTTCAATTAGGGTTAGGGTTATAGTTAGGTTAGGGTTAGGGTTTAATTGGAATTACTCTTAGGGTTTTATTAGAATTACAATTAGCGTTGGTATTGTAATTAGGAGTATGGTTTGTGTTAGAATGAATATTATGAATAGGGTTAAAATTATGGTTAGGGTTAGAATTATAATTAGGGTTGAATTTCAATTACGATTAGGGATAGGGTTAGGTTTAAGGTTAGTATTACAACTCAACTATGGTAAGGGTTAGAGTTAGGATTCTAAGATAGAACTTGTGATTAGAATTAAGGTGGAACTTTAGGGTTCAATTAGGTTTTGGGTTCTAAATTTGAAAATAATTGAAATAAGGATTTATTTTATAACATATATCTATACATTTATAAATTTAAATAGCATTCTAACATTAAAAAAATAAAAATAAATAATTTGGTATTTTATATATATTATTAATTAATATATGTATGCTAGTTTATTTCACAAGCTCTTAATAATATATTATAGTTATTTTAAATAGATCAACATCTCAAAATTTAATATTATAGCTATCTTAAACACATCCATCTAAAGAGATATCAATATTAAACTATTATATTTATTCAAGTGTTTACATTATTAATATTATTGCAATGAGTTAATTAATTATGACATTATGAAATACATTCTTTTTTGATTTATTGTCTTTCAAATTAAAAATTTAGAAATTAATTTTTTTTAATCAAAATTTAAAATATCAAATTATAGTGAACACATTAACATCTAATATTTAAAATAAATTAATAGAAACAATATATACAGGATTCTAATATTTAATATTAAATTTAAATATTTTTACTTTCTATCTTATTTTATCTTAAATATTTCATAATAAAATTTAAAAATTAAAAATAAAAACTTATTTTTTATTAAAATTTATAGTATTAGTTTATATTAAAAATATCAAAATTTTAATATTTAAATTAATTTAATAGATTTTTTTGAAAATTTAAATACTTTTTATACTATGTATTTATATATATTTTACTTTAAAATAAAATTTTATTAATATTTTAAATTTTTTTATAATTTTAAAATTATAGTTAAATATTGAAAGTTTTGAATGAAAAACATAAAATAAATATCAAAATATTTAATAAAAAAAATAAAGATAAAGTATTATGTTGTCTTTTACTCCACTCCTGGCACAGACAGAGTTGGCAGTGCTGCACGGACAGTGTTGGTACGGGGCGAGAGAAATGATGAAGGGTATCCATGCACCCATCCACCCATGCTGGGTGCATTCCTAGGGCTGGATAGCCAGCGCCCACATGTTTTAGCCTTGTCAGCATGCAACCGTGTACGTTGCACGCAATAACCCACTGTAACGCGTCGCTGCCAGTGGGGTGTACGCAAGAAGCCTTTTTTTATGACAGGTGTCGTGTCCCCACCTACATGGAATCTAGCTGGGATTCTTTACCCACAACCTGGTCACGTGTTACCATTGGCGGTCACGTGGTTTTCTTCACACCGCTGATAGGCCGCCAATCTTAGAGGGAAATTTAGTCCACAGGAAATAACGCCCAACGAAATAAAGCAGGACATCTATATCGCCGCTAAATTTAGCCCGTCTAGGACAACTCTAAAGTTTATCTCCAATCATGTGGTGGGGCCCAGCGTGCTAACATTGACAGGTTAAAGGTGACGTGGCACTGGATGGGGACGACATGTGGGCCTGGTGCTCCACTTTTGCAACAACAATAATTGCCCTGTTGCATGTGAGTCGTCGTAGGTGTGAACGAGGTGTAAGTTGGGTTGGAGGAAAGAGAAGAGAAAGTTGGGTTGGAGGAAAGAGCAGAGAAAACGTATGAATGAATGAATGAAAGATTTTAATGACGTCTACGAGACTAAACAGTCTATGGCACTGAGACCAACAACTTAGTTTGTCTCCAAACTCTTCTCCAGGTCAGATCTCCTGCTATTAATTTTGACTAGGAGGCTGGTCGTCTGATTCATCTTATCCTCCTCAAATAA
The DNA here is from genome assembly GCA_007258455.2 of Sequoia sempervirens. NCBI lineage: Eukaryota > Viridiplantae > Streptophyta > Pinopsida > Cupressales > Cupressaceae > Sequoia > Sequoia sempervirens. The sequence goes on along the minus strand of VDFB02256234.1, from coordinate 178,170 downwards.
CTGCTGCATATTGTCCACATCTGAAATATTTGAGTACTGATTATGGATATTTTCATACGCGTGCATTCCATGACGAAGTGCCACTCCGTCTCCACCACTCCCTTATTACAAAATAAACACGTTCTTTCTTCCCAAGTTTCCTTAGGTGTCTTCCACCTACCAGTCTCACATCTAAGATGGTGGGACCCCGTCCTCAATTGAGCAATTAACAGCCTCGTATGAAAGGAAGAAATTTGTCGGAGTGCCCTTCTTTGTGCTTTTACCTTTTTTTTTGCTTGACGTTGATAGATTGGAATATTTGGGTGATAGATTTTCACATTCCATTTTGGGATTCTATTTTTTAAGAGGTGTAGGCTATTGGATGAGCTTATAAGGAAATTAGGGAATATGTAGTAATATGTTGGGGATGCCCTTTTATTTGAAAAGATAGGTAGAATAATATTTTTTTAATTGGGGAGAGGATTGAATAGATGACTGTTCGCTAATAAAATTAGTAGTTATTATGGTTGTGTCAAAAAAAATGTAAAAAATATTCATTTTTATATGTCAAATTAAGGAAACAATTAATTATATGATAATATATAAGACAATCAATAATACACATCTTTATGTGTTTGTATTGATCTAACTTTTTGGGGGTGTTTTTAGATAACTTAGTGGCGCTAACTTAGTGAAGATGTAGTTGACGTAGCTACATAGTTGATACCTAGAACCCAAACAATAACTTTACTTTTTTTTAACTCATTTATGAAGATATGTTGATTTTTTCACAAAAGAATGACTTACCATTCAGAAGTTTGAGAGATGCAAAGTTAGAGAGCATGACGAATGAGTTCTCTCTCCTAATATGATATATTAACTATCGATTTATAATGAGTTCTCTCTCCTAATAACTAAAGGGGTTGTATAATGAGTGGTTCATAAGGCACAACACTTGCTGAAGGTTTTGCAAACGAGGTTGCAAGCTCAGTGGGCTTAACCTTGGGGAAAACTCTGTGGTTAAGCACGCTTGAGTTGGAGTAGTACTGGGATGGGTGACCTCCTGGGAAGGCCCAATGCTTCACCTAGATGCAATGAGTGTTAAGTGTACCATTCACTATCATGAGAGATGGGTTCTTGTGAACCACTATTCATGAAACATGGGTCAATGAGTTTGACTCATAAAACAACACGGTTGAATCCTGATAGCAATATCACAATATTGATTTATTATTATGTATTAAGTACAAACTATTTATTAATTAATTTATAAATTATTGTAGATAATAATAAATATTAAATATTAATATTTAATAAGTATAATGGTATAATACTAAATAAATTTTTATTATGTATAGTCGAGGTTAATCAAATCAAATGCATATAAACATAAGTAACAATTAATTTAGATTAATTCAATGATGAGTTGTGGACATGCATTTTTTAAAAATAAATATTAGAAATAGGGGAATACATGTAAATAAAGACACTTAACTCTATGATCAAATAATGAACAAACTTAAATGTTGGTGTTGGAATATGGATTCTTGGAGATCAAGAAAAGATTGTGATGCTTTACAACTCACCTCAAGTTTATAAATTATTGTCTAGATAGGGAGGGTCATTTGGTAAACTTAGATAAAAGATCAAGGACAACACTCTTCATCCATGCATATGCTTCTATAATGAATATGCATTTTTTGATTTGTTTTAGAGCACCAATCAACGTGTTTCTTTCCCTAATGCAAATGATATTTGAATAAGCATTTGGATACTCAAATGAATGCAATTAGATACCTTTAAGTACAAGTACATAGTAATAAATTTCATAAATATTTGTTTGGTTCATTCTAGGTAAGAGCAAGAAAGAGTCAACCGAAATTTGAATTTGAATTTTAAAATGTTAGAGATTAAATCTATAGGTGGGGTCAATTTTTGAGTGTGCAATCAACTTGTAAAAATTTGAGAGCAACCTAATTTAAATATATATTTTTTGCCTCTAATACATAATAGTTCAAAAGTTATGATCAAAATAGTGGACATCTATCTTTTGGCCATTGAGATAAAAATTTGGCATAATCAAGGTGGGGATAAAATGCCTAGGGATTAGTGCATGTATATGGATAATAAATGAAGATTGCATGAGAATGTAGGGAAATGTGGATAAATTATGGTTAGAAGGGGAAATAGAATGACAACAATATCTAGTATGAACAATAACCATAAATTTTTAGAACACATGCTTATGCAAAATTTGATGTTTGTATTTTGACCAAATTTTGAGCACTAAATTATTTTTTAATAAATATTTATAAAGAAATAACCCTATCTAATTTTTCAAGATATTTCTAAAAATGTAAAAATAAAAAAATAAAAATTTGTGGCCTATAGAGTAGAATAGTAAAATATTTTGACCTAACTTTGATGACTAAATTATGGAATGTATAAGGTCTCTAACAAATAAATTATAAAAAAAATCAAGAATAATGTGAATTTATCCAAAACCTAATGCAAGAAATAGATTAAATAAAATTACTCTAGAAATTGCTAGAAAATAGGATCTTAGGATATTAATAATTATTTTAAAAAATGAGAATCATATAAGAATATATTTTACATATTACACAAGATTTATATGGAAAAACCCTTTTAAATAAACAAATCCCATAAAACATCATTTTATTAAAATACTTACAAAAATAGTCTATTAAAAAATACATTGAAGTTGGGGACACTCCTCTACATACTTCCACATGGCCAATAATATCTCCTATGCATAGTGATGCAATTCATTATAAATCTCTAAGAGAAGCTCCTTATATATAAGAGAAAGGATACAAAATACTTTAAGGGATATTAATCACACCAAAGCAACCATTCATAATCAATAATCTAATATTATTATATTCTTAATTATTAAATGGTATATGCTTTATAACATAAGGTTTTATAACTTTATATTAGAAAAAATATAAATTTTATAAGGGTACATGACCCCTAATAACTTTACATCCTAACGGCAATTATATGAAATTAAAATGGTAGAATAGAGTTAATTTTCACAAAGAAAATGAAAATACTCAAGAAGCAAAAATAACATTATGAGAGCACAAAAACCATGAATGAATAACAAACTAGAAGAGTGAATACATATATATGAGTGAGGGGAGGCAAGATAAATCAATGAGAAAAGTAACTCCTACAACCCAAAAATAGGTGAAAGTTACACTCATGAAAGATTTCATCAACACTTCTTATGACCCATTCACAACAACTAAGAAAGCTAACTAAATGTGTAGGAAAATACATAATATCCTACTAAGGAAAATAAAAATCTACACTAACACCCCGCCTTAAGCATAAGTTAGTTGGGTGAATAAACGAGTCCTGACAAATGAAGCCTAATGAGATACCCATGTACAAATAGATCCCACCAAAAAGAAGAAGCCCTCCAAAAAGAGAGATAGAAGCTCCCCTCTCCCCAAAATAGAGAGCTAAAATGACTAAGTAGCCTTCCAAAGAAGTAGCCTCCTACACCCCTAGAAAAGCTCATAAATGAAGAACCTATTTTTATGAATGGTTTGGTGAAGATGTCAATGATATTCTCAAAAGTTGAGTAGTATAAGAAATTATTGGCGTGTCCATGGATAATCTATTGAATGTAGTACATGTGAAATTCTATTCTCTTATCCTATTGATTGTAGACCAAGTTCCATGAAATCTAAATGATAATTTGTTTGTTAAAAATATGACTAATAGTCATGTGAACTAGATACCAAACTCAATGAAAATATGTTAAATCCAAATGGCGTAAGTGGTGGAATTAATATCTCTTCACTACTCAAACTCAATGAAAGATATAAAATATCAAGCTACTTCTTACTCAACCAGCAAATAGGGCCTAAACTGAGTGAGAAACTATAACCTAAAGTGGACTTGTGATCTTGAAAATATCTTACCCAATCTAAATCTTATACTTCACCAAGTCAATATTGATTCCCATTGCTTAGTGAATCCCAAAACTATGAGAACCCCAAAATGGAGAATCCACTGAGCTTCTTTCCTATTAGGGTTCTCAATTTTTTAAAAAAAATTGTCTCCTATGTTTTTCTCTTTGCCCTCTAAGGTAGTATTTTAAAATCTTAACATCATCTAGCAAACCTCCCCCCTAAAAAAAAAAAATCCCCCTGTATATGTGTTTCCTTCACCAATCAGATCATAGGTTGAGTTTCAAACTCCTTCAAACCTTCAATGAATGAAAGAATGGTTAAAATTAAGTACAACAAATACCTATATAGAGTGTGTTTTGGGCATTCTCATGGCTCGTGAACCATGCAAGCTGTCAAAATATTAGTATTTCTTCAAGATTACTAACGAGTTTTTTTGTGGAGGAATATGTTGGTGAGTTGAAAAGGTTAGAAAATTCTCAAGTTCGTCGACATGCAAAGGAAGCAAGCTTGCAAATTTGGAAGAGAGATTTCAAGGTTCTTAACCTTATCTAAACTATGACTTTCTTCAAAATCATCGATGGACGAAGTTTTGTAGTGTTCACTGAAATATTTGAAGATTCAATAACTTCTTTGAATCGTCGAAAAGTAAAGAGGCGGCTTTGAGTGTGAGGCAAGTTTATCCTTTGTATGTTGGCTCTTCATCATGGTCTTTAACTTCCCATAATCACCGATGAGGTTGAGGAAGAAGCTTTGTGCAAGGTGGGAGTTTATTTCTGCATGTCAATCTTTTGTTGTGGTTCCTAGCCTCTTCCAGGTGTTGATAGTATTATCTTGTTTGTGTTTGGTTGGTGTTTTATATGGTTTCTAACTTATGTAATATGAAATCTGAATATAAAGATAAATCCTTTTAAATTACTCCTAATGTGGAGCACTAAATGTAATGGCATGACTTCCATTCACCCACCCTCATCTACTCGCTATTATCGAGGATCAATTTCTCTAGCTACATCTCTCAACATCTAGGGTATTTGTTTTGGAGGAAGTGTATCCATGTCTTTGATTTTCAAATGCTAGGGTACACTCCAATTGATTAAAAGGGATTTTGGGGTTATTTTGAAAATAAATTGATAGTGCAAGACATAAATGAGAGTTAGAGATATTTCTTGAAAGGTAAACCATTTTTTGGTTCAATTATAGAGAGTTAGAGGTAGTTCCAGATTACTAGAGAGGTTTATTTGTGCACATATTGTTAATTTTATTTCTCCATCAACGTGTAAACAAATCCATAAATATAATTGATTTGTTAGATATTTTTCCTCATCACATTTGTTGTTGTGAGTGTAAGTGTTATTTGGTGAGTGAGACAACTTTCTAAACCCTTTGCAACTATTTGTATTTGATCATTTTGTATTTACACACGAGTCTGTGCATCTCATGGATAGATAGCTAAGTATGTGAAATTGGTAATACTATATTTTGATGCATTTGGATGCTTATATGAGTTAGTATTTATTATTATCTCATTTCTCTACTTGTCAAATGTGACTCTACAACCCTTAGATTAGCATTAGTCTAGCTTGCATTTTCCAATCATACAATTAAAACCATCATTTCAATACATTATCACATTAATGTGGCCCATGGTTCTACAACAAAATTGGGCACAAGCTCATATAACTTGTATTTATCAACACAAGAATCAGAGAGCATGGTGTCGACATCAATCATGAACGTGTTTCAAAATCAGCCCTAGCTGAGCACTCCTCTTCAACCAAACACCATATTTGTTTAGAAAAAACTCAAATCTTGTTCATTGAAGATAACTTCTGCAAGAGCAAGCTCAAAGAAGCCATTCAAATCATCAATCACCCCAACAACCTCAATTGCGATGAAGGATGGAGTTTAAGTCTCTCTTGGAAGCCTCTTTTGTCCTTCCTTAAAAACCAACATCCCCCTCGATCGTGACCCTCTTTCCCTCTCTGCCACTCCTTCGCCCCCCTCCTCCTTCCCCCTTGTCCCCCCTCCCCCCCTTTTCTCCCCTTCCCCCCTTTTGGGTTATGAGGTCTCTTGCTTTTGTTTGGTTCCTCTTTTTCTTCCTCTACGTCCCTTTGTTTTTTCCATCCTGTTCCCCTCCCCTCTCCCCTGTCTTTCGTGTCTTTTCATTCCTCCCCCTCAGCTCTCTTTTTTCCTTCCCTTCTTTTAGGTTCGTGATCACTTTCACTTGCTTCGTCCTCCTCTTTTTGTGGTTTTTTAAGGTCTTCTTCCTTTTTTAGTGTTCTTTGCTTTTTGTTTGTTATTATATATTCTATATTAATATATCTTTATTTCTAATATATTAATTTATTAATATATTAATTTGTTTAATATATTAATTTATTTAATTTTTTGATATATTTAATTTTTTGATATATTTAATATTTTGATATATTTAATATATTTAATATATTTAAATATTAATATATTTAATATACTATATTTTTAATATATTTCAATATATTGATTTTTAATATATTTCAATATATTGATATATTTAATATATTTCAATATATTGATATATTTAATATATTTCAATATATTGATATATTTAATATATTTCAATATATTGATATATTTAATATATTTCAATATATTGATATATTTAATATATTTCAATATATTGATATATTTAGATATACTTAAATATATTAATATATTTAATATACTTAAATATATTAATATATTTAATTTATAAAAATATATTCATATATTTAAATATTTAAATATTTAAATATATTTAAATATTTACATATTAATTAATATATTTAACATACTTAAATATTAATTAATATATTTAACATATTTAAATATCAATTAATATATTTAACATATTTAAATAAATTAGCATATTTAAATATATTAGCATATTTAAATATATTAACATATTTAAATATATTAACATATTTAAATATATTAGCATATTTAAATATATTAGCATATTTAAATATATTAATGTATTTGATTTCCTTATTTTTCTATTTTTGATGACATTTGTTTATTAAATTCTTGAATATATTAAATATATCAAGATATTAGTATATTAAATATATTAATATAGTAATATATTAGTATATTGAATATAGTAATAGTTTTTATATATTAATTTATTTAATATCTTCAATATATTATTATATTATATGAGCAAAGATAGAAAATTCTATTTTGTTTTTTGTTTTTTACTCTTAATTTTTAATTTATTATTTAATTTTTTATCTTATTTTCTTTTCTTCTATTTTATTCATGATTAATGTGTGTTTTCCCTTCTCTTTGTTCTCTCTTGGTTTTAGTTATTTTCTTGGGTGCTCTTGTTATTCTTCTTCTCTTGCTTGGCTCTTTTTGTGTCCCCTTTTTTTATTTTATTTTATTTTCTACCTTTAATCTTTTTACAAGTATTATTTTTATCTTCCTTTATTATTTTCTTTATTTTACAAGTTTTATTTTTATCTTCCATTTTTATTAATATATCTTTATTTTTACACTAATAAAGATATATTAATATAGAATATATAATTGGTCTTTTGTTTCTTCTTCTTTCTCATATGTTTGCATTTCTTTTTATGGTCAATTGTTCTTTTAATGGTCAATTGTCTCTTTTAATTTTAATTTTAATTTTAATATTATTATTTTCTTTTTTGTCATCCCTTGGGCCTTGTGCCTCCTATCCCTCTAACATCCTTCTACCTCTTTTTATACCTGTTGGATCTGCAACAAACCAATTTTTCATATCCTTGAGCTCTCTATCTTGATGATGGATCACAGAGTGTGATCCGAAACGTTGATTCAAAAAGCTTACACACAATCGAATCTAGAAATAACTACTGATATTCTTATGGATTGTGGAAATCTAATAACATTGATTGTATTTATCAATTTACCTTATGGTCCATGTGGATTCCCCCCACCTTTTTCTCATTACAATGGTATTGTAATCAACTATAAAGCAGTGTTAAGATAGCCAATTACTCTTGGCATAGTGACAATATTTGGATTCAAATCAATAAATTGGATTTAAATATCACCATTTTTTGTTGTTCATTTTGTTTATCAAACCACTAGGAACACCCTCCTAAGTCTAAGATGATCTTAAAGAGTAAAAGAGAAAACCCAAGTTCTCATAGAGTTGAATTCCAACTCTCCATAGTCTATCGATGCATAGGCTTTACTTTCATAATAACAACCCTTGCCTTGGAAGTGAAATTATGTTCTAAAAAGTGGAGTTTTGGTTGTGAGACCCAACATATTGGCGATGCCAAGGAAGAATTAGGCATTGTTGGGTATTAGGCGATTGGAATTATTATGAACACTTTGGTGATTAGATAATTTTTCTATTTAGATTTTTGTTTGGGTGAGTTTGGCATCCTATTGACTCACCCTAACAAATTGGCATCAAAAGTAAGAAGAGGATAGTTGGGTTGAAAATAAAATTAAGACTGGTGGTTGAAACCAAAATCATTATCATGCTTTGAAGGTCTTCTTGCCTCAAGGATCTCCTCATATTATGAGGTAGTGAATATGTTATTCAAAAATAAATTTTAATGCTATTGTTTCATGAGAAAAAAATTAAAATTACTATAGCTAGTTATAAGTTACATGTGTTCTTAATCCAATATTTGAAGTATGGTTTCTTTCTTGGTAAAGAAACACATAATTTGCTCTCCTCTCTTTTCTACCTTGCACAAGTGATTTGTAATCAATCATGGTTGATTGGAATGAGCTAGTTTACCCTAGACCTTATGATAAAAAATGTTTATGAGCATTATGAAAATGATTACACATGCAATTTGAAGAGCCCAAGATAAAATAAAAATTCATATTTAGATCTACAAACATCCGTACTTGAAAATATGTTAAGAATGAAAGAGCTTAATAAGCTTGAAAAATAATGTGAAGAAAGGGTGAAAGCACTACGATCGAAACAATACCCTATTTTTATAAAAGTTAGGTTTCTCCATCCCCAATTGTTCCACTTGACTTAATTTAGACACAACAAGACCTCTTTTGAGTCAATTATGAGAGGAAAATAATGAAATATGGGATCTACAAATTGATGTCTAAGTTTGATGGGTACGACATTCACAAGGGGATGCACATATTGGAGTATTTGTAAAATTCATAAACAAAAAATATTTTTTATGAAGACATGTGAATGGGATTCTTTGTTAGGTCTTTTCACAAAATGGCAAGATGTTGCTACGAGATTTGTCTCGAACATTACTTTGGTTTGTGGAATCATAGTGTAACTACATTTGATGAAGAGTTTGATTTGTATTTAAACCCTAATTTCCTTGTCCAAGACTTAGAACAAATAAAATGGAAAGATATTGAGTTTAGCATGGATTTTTAGTCATAGGTTCACAATTGCCATTTCCTTGATTCCAAAAGATTTTAGACCTAACAAACCTACCTATATTGATATGTTCCTTGAGGTCTATGTTACTAGTCTAGGCTCAATACATGAATAATTTCATTTGGTAAATATGCAACAAGCATATAGATTCCTTGACTATATTGATAGCTTGAGAAAGGATACAATTGCAAAATTGTTATCCTTAGTCTAGTGGTTGTTGGTAATGAATAGGCTATTGTGGATAGTGAAGGCATAGATATTTCACCAAGTTTGAGCATAGTATTAGATGTTGATTGTGTTCATGTGCAGGTAGAGGAAGGTTATGATGCATTTTGTGATAGCAATTCAAAGGAAACTAATAGTGTCTGCACCTACCTTTAGTTGGATTAATCATCTAGATGGGTGATAAAAATTAAAAGATAAATGATGACTTCAGTGTGAGTGAAAAAGTTGACTCTACTATTTCTTGTGGTAGTGTGACCAATAAAGAAGCATGTCATAGGTTTGATTTTAGTAGTGTGTGTGACACAATTGGTTGCCAAGATGAAATTAAAATAGCGAGACAACTTGAAGAGTGTTGTTGTTCACATGAAGTGTCTTATGGTTAGTATTGTGATGTTGATATTGGTAGTAAATAAGTGGATCGATTGTATGACCTTGACTTGGAGGTAATCAACTTGTTGGATAGAGAGGTGTGTTGGACAACTATTATTTGTGAATGTCAAATGAGAAAAGTTGAGTATGAATTATTCCTTCATTATGGAGATGTGTCTTCCTATGTTTTGGATGATAGTATGCCTAAGTTTGGATTTTTTAATCGGGCCCAACATGAAATTTGTAATGAGGTTCAGTAGCTATAAATAATCAAGGTTGATGATCAATCGGCCCAAGTTTTTTACATGCCACAACTTCAAATTTTTAGTTTAAGTTGTTAGAGGATAAGCTTCCTTGTATAGGTCAATGGGATAGTGAGGCATATGCTCCATTGTAAAGTGAGTTGGAAGAATTTTATTTTCGCTTCAGTTTAGGCAAAGATGTTGGCAAGTGTATCTCCATTTTTATTCCTCTAGGTTATGGATATTAATGATGCATTATGGGAAAATTTGGTGACTATTTATTTTTGTTTTGTTTTCAAACAATAGAAGGGTTGATGGTGAAGCTAATCTTCACTCTTTGAAAGACATCCACATATTTGTGCATGAAAGAAAGAGGCCACATTTGTTCTAGTTGAGTGAAGGAGGCATCCACATATTTGTGCATGAAAGAAAGAAGCCACATTTGTTCTAGTTGAGTGAAGGAAGTTGCTTCAGGTTGAGAGAAGCCATTTCCTTCAATAGGATTGTGTTTGATAGAGGCAAAAAAGTGCATCAATTTGCTCATGGCCATGTGCCATGAGCTTTCATACATGATTTTCCCAGCCAAAGGTTTTGTGAGTTTCATTCGCAGCCATGTGTTATAAATTTTTGTTTAAACTTGTTGTTGGTTGTAGGTAAATCTCTTGTACATTATTTTTGTTTTGTTGTTGGGCCTTGTATATATGGGGTTTGTATTTGTGTCATATTATTTAGTAAATTTCATTGTGTTAGTGCAATCATATATCTTGTTTGTCATGATGAAGTGATAGCAGTGTTGTGGTCTTGCAACCATAATTTTCTTGAATCATCATTGTTCTTGCAAGAGACACACATCCCCAACTAGAACCATTGTTAGAGTTCTCAACCTTTTTTTAAGAAAAGTTGTGCTATTTTTTTTTCTCTGCCCTCCAGAGTAGTATTTTACAATCTTCATCCATCAAAACCCCACAGAATCACCTATGTATGTTTCCTTCCAAGTTGAAAAATCCTTTGAATCTTCAATAGATGAAGGAGTGGTTAAAATTTTATGTAGAAACTAGCCTTTTGTGGTGGTTCATAAACCTGTACGAGCACCGATGAGGCTAAAATGATAATCCAAGGAATGTGTTTGGTGATTCTCATGGCTCGCTAACAATTCAAAATGCCAAGGAGGTGAGTATAATAAATGTAAAGAGTGTGTTTTGGGCATTCTCATCATTCGCAAACCATGTAAATTGCTGAGAAGGTTAGTGTTTCTTCACTTCTCTGTAATGACAGTATTATCTTGTTTGTGTTTTATATGGTTTCTAACTTCTCTGAAACCCTAAAATGCAAAGGAAGGGTCATGATTCACATAGGATGTTAACTCTAATTTAGGGAATTGCCTGAATGCCGATGTAAGTCATAGATGCACTTACAAAATCTAAGAGGAGCTTGATCCAAATGTACATGATCCACAAAGGCTTAAAACACAAGAAATATGTGATATGAAACATATATATAAAGCTAAATATGTTTAAATTGCTTCTAATGTGAGCACCAAATGTAATGGCACGACTTCCATTCACCCACTTTCATCTACTCTACTCTAATCAATTTCTCCAACTACCATATTTATTCGTTAGGATTTCTCAGTATCTAGGGCATCCATTTTTGGAGGGAGTGTATATATGCCTTTGATTTTTAAATGCTAGTGTTGTCTTCTAGGGCACACACCAACTGGTTAAAAGATATTTTGGGATTATTTTTGAAAAAAATGGATAGATCAAGAAGAGGAAGATATAGAGGAGAGTCATAGCTCTTTCTTGAAGGGCAAACCAATTTTTAGTCCAGCTACAAAGAGGTAGAGGTAGTTCCAAATTGTTAGAGAGGTTAGGCATGCACATGATGTTAGTTTTATTTTTTCATTCATGTATGAACAAATGTATACATATGTTTGATTTACAAGATATTTTTTCTCATAATATGTGTTGTTGTGATTGTAAGTGCTATTTGGTGAATGAGACATTTTAAATATGTTGCAGCTATTTGTAATGTAATGGATCATTTGTCATTAACACATGAATTTGCACAACACATGGATGGATAACTAAGCATGTGAAACTAGTAATACTATATTTTGATGCATTTGGATGCTTAAATCAATTGACATTTGTTATTATCTCTTGTATTTCTCTCCTTGTTAGTTGTGACCTCGTAACCCTTAGATTGACACCAATCTAGTATTTATTTTCCAATCATACAAAATCAAATCAAAGATGAACTATTAAAACCATCATTTCAAGAAATTATCACATCAATGCAACCCATGATTCTACAACAAAACTAGCTACAAACTCATGTAACTTGTATCAATTTACCTTGTGGTCCATGCAAATTGCACCAACCTTGTACTCATTGTAGTTGTGTTGTAATAAGCTATAAAGAGGTGTTAAGACATTTGTTTTCTCTCATCTTAGTGACAATATTTGGAGTTGAATCAATCAGTTGGGTTTAACTATCACCATTTTTGTTGTCCATTTTATTTATCAAACCTCTAGGAACACCCTACTAAGTCTAAGCTGAGCTCAAAGAGTAGGAGAGAAAATCCACTCTCGTAGAGTTGACCTTCAATCCTCCATGGTTTGTGGATGAGCAAATTTTACTTTTATGGTGACAACTTTGGCCTTGAAAGTGAAACTATGTTCTAGGAAGTGGATTGGTTTTGGGACCCAACACTTTGAATGTAGCTCATGGGTCTCTTACATAAACTAAGATACAATGACCACAACATATGGAATATCAAGTTTCGTATGAGTCAAATATATGAGGCTCCCAACAAGCTATTGATACAAGGTATCATCAACCAACAATAAAAATCATTAAGTTTCAAGTTTGACCCCAAAAAGAAAGGGAGTTAGAGTAGGCTTGCAGTCAATTAAGTGAAACCATGAGAGAAAATCAAGAGCATACTTGGACTATGCAATGATAATCTCAAAAAGTAAACTAACACATCTCAATCCTAAGAAAATAGTGCAACAAGCCCAAGTCAATCAAAAACCTATCATGAAGGTAGTTTTCACTTCCAAAATGGATGAGCTCCATGTAATAAATAAGTAATCAACACATAGAACTAGAATGAGGAAAGAATCACCCTAATAAATAATATAAATATTTAGATTTGAATGGAAATGAGAAAACACAACTATGAGAAGGAGTCCATCTTGGTATATCAATCTTGAGTGGCCTATTTTTGGCCATAGATATATTTCCTAGTTAAGAGGTGTTGCATACCATCGACATTCAAGAAGCTCTCATGAAAAATAAATTGAATGTCATGAAAATGAAATGAATGTTTTTAATGATGTCCATGATATTAGGTAGTGTATGGGATCTAAGAGTTTAACAATGTTGAAACCAAGTATGTTAATGGAAGTTCATAAGCTCCACTAGCCACATGGACATTCCAAGATTCCCATGTGATAGTTAAGTGGGGCCCTCTAGGGTGTCAAAATGGAGGTGAATGTAATTTTTTTAAAAAAAGACAAGAACAAAGACATGTGAAGAGAGATACCATTGGCTTGCACCTTATACTATATCAAGTCTACCATAGTATTAAGAATAGAATAAGATGCAACTAGACACTAAAACTACCAAATTCCCCATGCAAGACATGAGGGATAATATTAGGCCCTCCAAATATAAAAAAATCCATCCATACAAAAGGATGAAAATGAATGAATTTTTTTAATAATTTTTCAAAGGCCAAGAAATCAATGGGAATCTTAGGGTAATAAATTATATTGTAATTTATATATGTTTCAACTAGGTGGTTGCATGTATTAAGTTTGATGGCATGGATTTTCTTTTTGATCTTGGATCTTCTACTACAAATCTTGTTCAAAATTAGTCTACTATTTTTGTTAGCCTTTTGTCTTCAAACAAGATAATCAAGGAGCCAACATTTAAAATATCAATATAATTAATCCAAATGTCCTTGTAAGTTGGACATTCAATGATGTGGCACTATTCCATTTCCACTAACCCCAAACTACAAAAACAACATATTTTATCTGCCCACTCCTCCTTAGGTGTTGTCCACCTTTTAGTCTTGCACCTAAGATGATGCAAACTAATCCTTAGATGAGCTTTAATATTTTTTATTTACATTTTATTTTCACTCAATATAAATCATTTTTCTTGTGGTCACATATAGGATTGAAATGTTTGGCATAGTATTTTTTTCTCCCAAGATGCTTTGTCCACATGTTCACCTTGAATTTCTCTCACATATTTTGACTTCCACATTGGTGTTTGGACGCTCTTGTAGTCTAATATCCCATTTATTCATCCAATTGGCATTTTATTTCATCCATGTGCTCTTCCTTCTATTTAACTTTTCCTTTACTATCATTTTGACCACTGGTGCAACTTCATGTTCTCTATTCTCTTTAAGTAATTTAACATTTGGATTAAAGTCAATGCCTCCAAAGAAAAGGCACCAAAATTAGCTAAAACAATCTCATATAGAATTGATGTTTTTATTTTGAAACTAATTGTGATTTAGATGTTTTTGCAACCTCTTTTTCTACCTCCATTTCAATGCTAAAGTGTTTCTAGCCCAAACTTCACACCCATATAGCATCACTAGCATGATAAGAAACCCTAAAAAAGGTCTTCTTAGTTTTCCAATCCCACAATATAGCATTTCTACATCTATTTTGTAATAGGTATAATTTTTTTCATTCCCCTTGTATCCTTTTTGACCTACAAGTCTCATAGCTCTCAAGTTCTCTCTCAAATCATGCTATTATTTCATTAATATAAGGGCATTTGCATATAGAATCAACTTTATTACATTGATGGCCAAGTGAACACCTCTACCACCAGACCTTTTTACCCATTAACCAATTACAACTATTTAAGAATCCCCTTCAATAATCAAATTGCTAATAAGAAGATAAATGCCAAATTTGAGACTCAACACCAAACCCTCTAACAATTTTGTTGGAGTTATTTCTCATATAGATGATATCAAAACCCAACACCTCACCCTCATGGTCCCTAAGGATGGTACTCACTCTTGAAATTCTGGGATTATTCTTAGCATCACCATGAAACTTAAGTTTAAACTAACATTTATCAAGAAGATTCTAAGAAATTGAATCATTGCTCTTTAGAGTTTAAGAGGTCTAACATAAAAAAAATATTAATCTCAAGCCAATATCTAAGGAGAACCAACTTAGCTAAGTTAGCTTATTTATTCTTTATTGAATTCCAAAGAGAATTGATACATATACAAGATATGTCCACCTCCTCCCATAACTAATTCTAAATTTTTAACTTCCCATTAAAGATTGTGTTGCTCCTTTCCAACCAAATCTTCTATAAATTCTTTTGTAGATCCAAGTTCCATAAGTCCTAATATGTTTAGGGAAATTGGACATTACTAGGAGTAATGTGCTCTTTGAAGTTCCTTCTTGTTTCCCATTTGAGATTAAATTTGTCCAAGAAACAATCCCAAATTCCTCTAGCAAATTCATTGTGTAGTATGAGTGATTAACCTCCTCTTACACAAAACATAGAAGACACCTACATAGAAGCCCTTCATTTTGAGATGCTCCTAAGTGAGAATCTTAGCATGGCAAACGAATCAAAGAGATATTTAGGTCTTGGTCCAAGCCTTAGAGATCCAAATCTTACCCCAAGAAAAGGAGTTATAGATTTCATTCACTGAGCCAACAAACTTTGAATAGCCTCCCACCCACCATTATAATTCCTAGGTCAAAGGGAATCATAGTTAGACCTCCCACCCACCTCGACCTATAATTCCCCCCACCCGGAAGATAATGGGAAGAAAACAAAGCAATGTGGTGGGCCAAAGGATTGGATTTCGATCAATGGAGCATCTAGTAAGGTTGGGAACCTCACTCAAAGGTGGGCCCAATATTGGAGCATTTAAACAAATTCAACCCAATCGATTCTTGCTAGAATGAGCATTTGAAAGGAAAAGTCTCTCTTCTAAACTCAAGATTCTTCTCCTATAGGCTCTTTGCAAGAAAGAACAATTGCTAACATCAATCAACCAATCCTGTGTGGGAATATTGTCAACTCAGTTGGGATATTCATGAGAAGGGAAAGGACGAAAGAATAAAGCTATCAATCTCAAAGATCTTCTTGGAAGTTGTTATTCCTTATTGGCCTAAATTTTAAAGAGTGTAGGTAGTTGCAAAAAAGAAGCTTTATCAACATTACATGACTCTAAAATGATATACAAAGTCCTAACTCAAGTAAAAGTCTCCTCTTTTTCAATCCAATATTCCTTATCTTTGGATCCCCATCTTTGTCTCTAAATTGGGTGGCAAGACTTGGAAAATCTAGATTACCTATGGAAGAATGACATAAACAATCGATCCTTCCAAAACTTTCTTCTAGTTTGAATGTTCCAATAGTAACTAGCTATAAGACCTTTGACCATCTTCATACCTTCACATATAATTGAACCTATAAAGAGGTCAATTTATGATAAAATTTATATAAAATCAAAACTTAGTAGATACTTTCCCTTTCAAATATCAAATCGAGATGATGACTTACTAGATAAAATCCACCAAACTAGTTTCACCAACAATGCCTAATTAGAAGAACCAATCTCCTTGAGACCTAAATCCCCTCTATTAACATTAAAGCATAGCTTCGCCCAAGAAACTAAAGGAAACTTTAACTATCCCATCATGCCTCTTCAAAAATGATAGTGTGATTGTAATCATAGTATTAGCTATTAGAATTGGCTATGGCTGCCAAGATCTTGAGACCAAATGTAAAGCACAAAGAGAGAGAATAGAATGTGACAAGAATGTACTGTATTCTTATCAATATGATTCAATTGATATGATGTGATGTAGTATAAACCCCTTGGTTATATAACCAAGGTGAGATACAAGATGTCATAAGATTATGACAAGTACATCTTAATCATATGACATGAGACAAATTATCACAACTACCCAAGTTCACATGTGTTACAAGTCAAAATATAAGATAACAACTAATGACAACTAACACCTTCTAGAAAGATTCCTTCCTAGGACCTAAGTAAATTGAACAAACATGTAAATAAGTCCCCTAGTAATGAATTAACTAGGTGCAAGACTTCACTTACACCAACATTAGCTAAATACACCATATCCTAACAAATTTAAGCCATATTTAACTCCCTAAGCTACAATCCCAATGAGATGTTTGAAAGCTTCAAAAACCAAGAAACCATTAAATTGAGCATGAAATAAACATGAAAGTGTAAAAGAAACCTAATCTAGAACTCCAAACCTTATCCCGTTGGGGGAGTGGTGTCGTATTGATATGGAATAACAACACTTTCTCAATCCCTTGGATAAAATGAGCATCTAATCAAACTCCATTGTTGAAAACTAAGCTAAAATTGATGAAACTATGCTATGGGTGGATGAAAAGATGAAAAAGATTAATATTGGATGCAAGGATGAATAAAGATAGTATTAAAAAAAGCAGCATAACTTTTCTTTGATGGAAGTGGATCAATTTATCTCTAAAATGTGAGGTATTTATAAGAGAGAAAATGAAGAATCAAGGGTCAAGATCGAATGGATCAATCAATGGTCAAGATGGAATCAAGGGTGAAGACATGGATCAAGGATTCTCATCAATGGATGAGAATCAAAGATCACATGGATCAAAGAAACAATCAAGGGCTCATTCAAACAAACACACTTTCAAAGTTGTTAGAAAGTTTGTTAGGAAATAATATTCCCTTTTTTTGGAGCCAAATAGATGAATATTCCCTATGCAAGTGGATGGGTGAGGAAAATTAGTAATTAGTTAATTAAAACAAAGTTTTAATTGTGCAAGTTGAGGAATATGAGGATTATCATTAAATAATTAGTTTATTTAATGAAATGGGGAAGTGAAATCTAAAAAAATGATTTAGATTTATTTAATTAAATGAGAGGAGATAAGGGGGGGTTTAAATTAAATAATTTACATTATTCAATTAAATAGGATGAAAGGTTGATTGTGAAAGGTGATGAATTAACCTAATTAAATTAATTAGATTAATAGATGAAAATGATGCATTTAATTAAATAACTAGGCTTATTTAATTAAATAGGAAAAAATGTTAGTGACCAAATTCAAGTGTGTAATACCATTTAGGATAATTTTAAGTGTCTACATTTTTCCCCTCTTTGAAGCAAGGTACCTGTTACATTTGTTCAGAGACTGACACTCTTCAGATTAATGTTGTTGCTTAGATAAAAAAATTTAAAAAAATTTAATTTTTTTGGATGCCCCACTATTTCCCCAGCAAAAGGAATTAAGCTGGGATCCTGCCCCCTCGAGAGATCGACTGAAAATTTTGGGTCGATGTCGCAACAAAATTTTGTTGAAAAAGGCTCTGGGATGTGAAAAAAAGCTTAGTAACACAAAAAAACACCTCAAAAAATGCCCCATAACTTTAGAAATTGGAAAAACAAGATTAAAAAAACCCTAATTTTTAGGCATAAATAGAGGTTAAAGGGTCACTTTCAATTCATTTGCACTCTTGACTTCTAGTGAATTGTTGCTCTTGTGGTCAGACACATTGGTGATATTGCACGAGGTGAGCTTCCCACACACCTTTCCAACATAGTTTGAGAGTACTAGCATTGAGCAGATGCAAGACCCCAGGTATGTGCTTCAAAACTTTTCTCGATTTGCACATTTTTAAACATTTTTTAGGGTTTGAATTAGGTCATTTAGAGTGTCACTATATCGCAACGCATTTGAAGCGACCGACATCGCTATGGGTCTTATAGCAACACACTTTCCTTTTAGCAACACGTCAGGAAATTTAGTTTTAGCAATGCACATAGGTTATAGCAACGCATGTTTTAATTAGCAACACACCAAGGTTTTTAGGTGCAACTATGCAATTTAAAAATGGCAACACACTTTCTTTTTATTGACATGATAAATTTTGCTAGAGTGACACACCCAAATTCTAATGCAATATTGAAGTTATAGCGACATGCGAGTAAAACAATGATGCACCCTCAAAAAGGATATAGCGACGCGCCAAAATATAGCAACATTATTGTAGTTTAAGGACTTAGAAACTTAGATTTTAATTAGTTTCTAAGTTTTTAGTCAAATTGAAATTGTTCGCTTCATGCGTGTAGGAGGGCATTCAATCTCTCATGTCCCGAGAGCATCAACTTGACCTTCTTTCAAAGATACGAGATTTTGATGTAGAGCAGTAGGAGTTCTTGGGAGTCCTTGGATTGGGATTCATTGCTTATATGCTTGAGATACAGACTCACTTGGTGATGATGACAACGTTGGTGGAGCGTTGGCATAGTGAGACATGATCATTCTACCTCCCCACTAGTGAGGCAATTGTCTCTTTGGAGGACGTCTGGCAGATTTTGCGGCTTCCCATTCTTATGGAGCGAGTCATTTATGACATAGATTCTAGGCTAGATGCATGCTATGAGCTTCTACAGAAAGATGATATCATCCTAGTGAGCTCCTAGATTGATCTAGAGCTATATCAAGGATGGGTGTTGGTTTTCAAATTGATTCTAGTTGCCTTAATGTTTGGTGTGATTGCCCCAGATCGACGAGTTAGAGGTTTCAGTCTAGGTTGGGGACTAGCATGGCATGACATGCTTCGCAAGATGACTTAGTATGCATGGGGACTAGTTATGCTAGCATCTTTGTATCATGAAATGCATCAGGAGGTATACTTCTAGGGGAGGGGCATTGGAACCGATGTCACTCTTCTTCACATCTGGGCATATAAGCACATCGTGGTGTTGAGACCCATTGTGGTCTTAATAGACATTGATCAGGATGAGCCCATAATTTTTAGATACTGAGTAGAAATGACCTTACAACACATGGGGCCTACAGGGATCCCATATTGGAGGAGGGTCATAGATGATATGATCATGTTCAGATGGAGGTCATGGCGGGTTCTAGTGTGGTATGATGACCACCAACAATTGTTCTTTGCTAGACAGACCCAATATTTGCGGGGTTGAGAGCATACTATGATCAAGTAGTATCTTCCTAATTGCATTGCTCGACAGTTTGGGGAGAAACATGATGTACCCCCAGATGATTATACAACAATTTTTGCATGGGTGCAGAGAGAGGTAGCTTAGGGCCCTCAGATTCAGCCCCAGGTAGTCATAGAGGATTTTAGACAGCTGGTTGCTTGGCCTAGGGTGTATGATCAGGGACCACCCAAACTTATGATACATGGTGGGGGCATCCTACAAGTTTGACAAATCCAGCGGGGGGAATATCCTTGGGGAAGAGGCAGAGGTTTGGGTGTAGGAAAAAGTGCATGTAGAGGACGACAACAACCTCCTTAGGATCATGGTCATCAGGAGCAGGTAGTGGGGCAGATTCTAGGGACACCATCACCACCACGGAGGTAGGATCAACAACCTCCACAATAGGAGAAGCCACAATAGTAGTCTGGGAAAGATTCCTAAGATGCACAGATTCAGGCCCTCACGGTCGAGAGAGATTGGTTACAACAACAACTACTGGTTGTGACAACTGAGAGGGATTATGAGCAATAATTGAGGAAGGAGTCATACATAGCCTTATCCCAAGAGATAGGATGCAGGTAGTAGCTGAAGGCTATTTCCTAGCATGCACAAGGATAGGTGGGTGAGATGGTCCCAACACATATGTATGGGATGGCTATGCAAGAGGTCTCATTATAGGACCTTATACCATAGGGAGTTCCCTCAGCATCGAAGGTAGCCTGATTTTTTCCAGAGGAGCAAGGTGGCACTGAGTGGATCTTATGGTGCTCCATCTGTCGGTCGACATCAGTCAGGTTTCCATCATGGTGACTGCCAAAGCCATGAATAACACCCTATTATAGACATTTTTTTGGATGTACAACTTGATTGGTACATGTATACACATTCATTGGCTCATTTTTATAGCCTCTTGTATGTGTATTTTTGATGATATTTATACATTGACTCTGATATTTGTATCATGACTTTCATTGTTTGAGATATATATATATATATATATATATATATATATATGAGATGGCCCAATTTGTTTATGATGTGATGGTGTATATATTTCATGCTTTCTGTATGGATGCATATGTATATGGAAAAATGCATTTTATGCTTTAAGATAGGATATGATCTGTGATGCGATACTTATCTAATATGTGATGTATGATATATGTTATGGATGTAATGTAATGTATGTTTCATTCATTTTTTCAATATATTTCTATGAAATGCTATGAGATGGATGCACTTTCTTTTTTGTATTTCCCATATGATGATGTTATTTTGTATGATATGATATGCAAATGAATATGTTGTGATTATGCAGGATGTATGTGTGCTAATAGTTTTTTGGATGCAAGATGGATGTATTTATAATTTTTGTTGACTGTCATGATACCATGTTAGTGTGGAAAGAAGATAGAAGAATAAGACGAATGGACCTGACCATTGATTTTGAGATTGATTTAGAAGTCCAACAAGTCCATGAGTCGTCGAGACTTTATTAGATATGGTGATGAGAGTGATGATTTTCTCATTTCTAAGATTGGGACACTTCATCATTCCTTATTTTTTATATAACACATAGACATGTGATGCATCAAGGTATTAATAACTAGGATAGCATTGTATCTAGTGTGATGGAATTTGAATTTGCAAACAGATCAGATAATCCTTGTTCACACCTTGACATACAGAAACCGTGTTGGAATGTAGTTTAGAAGTTTAGAATATTTGAGACCAACCATACATAATAGTCAACAATCTACTCCAAACGACCTCCCTATACACAACTAAGCAAGTATGTGCCAAGATTATTTTACAAGAATACCCCACAAGCATAGAAAAAAAAAGATAATGATTGATGCCCCATTCATTTCTCTCTGAACCATTTAGACATCATCGAGAGGTTCTTGGAAATGGGCCAATAAGATAAATAATAAGATTAAAAACAAATAGTCAATGTTATCTATATCTCTGAACAAAGTAATATAGCTGAGGTGATTGTTGACGTTGATGTCCATTGTAGGAAGGATACATTCTAGGAAATGTTTATCAGATGTTTTGAATAAGACTAAGTGTTTGATAGGTCATTGATACAAATGCTACTGACTCGTTTACGTATGATCTAAACTTTAGATTTTGACATTTAGGTTCAAACTTTATGACCTGCCACACTTGTTTTCTATTTGTTTTACCAAGGTTTGAAGATGATGATTTGATTTATTATGGATGAATATTTGTTGTGGGTAAAAGCGAAATGGGATGGATGGTTTTGGGATTTTCTAGAATATTTCAATGTTTTTGATGTTTTGAAAATATTTTTGAGGTTTTTTTTGGTCTTTTGTGAATGTTTAGGTTTTTGATATTTAGGCTTTTTAGGGCTTTTACGTGTTTCCAAATGTTTTTGAGTTTTTCTAAGTTTTCAAATGTTTTTGTGTTTTCTAAACTTTGACCAAGACCTAAAAGGGATTGACCTAGGGCCTCAGGAGCTTATTAAAGATTAGCCTTGCCTACATTATACATGCAGAGACCATGTAGTTTGATTGACTTTGACTTGTTATTGATGAAATATGAACACTTGATGGATTCACCATTTTATTATGACAAAATCCTAACTGAAAGTGTCTCGAGGGAACATTAGTGATGGCCTTGCCTATGTTCAAGCTCATAGACAATGTAGTTCGACAAGGTAATATTTTTTATTTTTGATGTTTTGACTTGTTTAGGGATTTTGATGATGTTTTGGATTTTTTATTTTACAACTTTTTAAATGTTTTTGGATTTTGGCTATATTTTTATGTTTTTGGATTTTGATGAGGTTTTCAAATGTTTTATGATTTTTTGAGAGATTTTCAATAACCTTAGGATATACAAGAACCTAATTTGATGCAAGCATAACAAATTTCCCCCTGTGTGATGTGATAGACTACCTCAATATAGGTAGGACAAACTAACCTTAGGAATGTGCTAGGAAGTACTAAAGGGGAATATGATACTTACACAATATCAAGCTATGACATGGACATGGATGGGTGAAAGAATAAATAGGATTAGTGATGTGATGCGAAGCATAATAAGCTAAAGAGCCAATGATAGATGGAGGTGCTTATTTACACAAGGATCTTATTTGCCAAGTTTTCACCAAGTTACTTTCCCAAAGCGCCACCAAAGTGGTTTTCACTAGAGGACAATTTTTTTCTTTACTATTTTCAATCATTTTTCTTATTTTTTGGATTTTTGTTATTTTTTTGATTTTTTTGTATTTTGGGATTTACAACCTTCAAGCCTAGGCATAATTTTTTTTGAGATGTAGACTATTAATTGGATCCTACAAGGGTTCTCCTTTAGGCGTTGATAATTGGTAAGCTCTTGATCCATAGTTTGTTGTGACAACAAATGGGCCCAACCAATCAGGCTCAAACTTTCCTTTACTATCTTGATCTGGAACATTCTTCTAATTTTGTTTGAGGACAAGATCTCCTACCTAGAAAATCCGACTCTTGATCTTCTTGTTGTAGCTTTGTTTCAGTCAATTTTGATATGCTTGTAAATGATTTAGGGCATCAAGATGATGCTCATCTTAGAATTCTAACTCATTCAGCCGTGATATCATATATTCTTCATCAATGATCAATTTTGCAATGATACTTGCAACAAGGGAAGCTAGACCTCAATAGGTAGGATGGCTTCAGATCCATAGACTAAGGAGAAATGGGTTGCACCTGTGGGAATGTTGATACTAGTTCTATTAGCCCATAGAGCAGGGCTTAACTGTAGATACCAGTCATGGCTAGCTTCATTGACCATCTTTTTCAATATTTTCATTATGGTCTTGTTTGTGGCCTCATCTTGACCATTTCCATAAGGGTAGTAGGGAGTGGAGAACCAATGTTGAATGTTGAATTATTGGCATAGCTCTCTTACATCTTGATTCTTGAAGGGTGTTTCATTATCTGAGATAAGGGCTTGTGGAACACCATAGCAGAAAATAAGGTAGTTCATGATGAACTTGGAGATCTGTTTCCCCATTATATAAGTCATAGGAATAGCTTCCAGACATTTTCTAAAGTACTCGGTGGCCATGATGATGAATTTTTGGACATTAGATGAGGTGGGGGTAATCTTTCCTATGAGGTCAAGCCCCCACTAAAAGAAAGGCCAAGGTGTGACAATTGATTGGAGCTCCTAAGCTGGAGCATGGATAAGGTCTCCATGCTTTTGACATTGATACATTTTTGCACATACTGATGAGCCTATCTTTCCATGGTTGGCCAACAATACCCTATCCTCAATAGCTTCTTGGATAAGGTCATACCATGCCTTCGTGTACTTTTGTTAAGGAATTCAAGGCTTCCTCTTGGTTGAGACATCGTAGTAATGTCCCCTTGATGCTTCTACAATATAGGGTATCACCTAAGATGACGAATCGGGATGCCTTCTTAACGAAGGTTTTCTTAAGGTTAGAGGTGATATCAGATGGGAGGGAACCTCTACTAAGATAGGTGAATATATCGTGATACCATGGGGAACCAGGACCAACGATCACACACACAAATTCAGATTTAGGTATTTCAAAAGCTGGTACTAGAAGCTATTCTACCAAGAATTCACATTGAAGGAAATTATGTGGCATGTCTAACAAAGACCCAATTCTCGCCATGGCATATGTTGCTCAATTGTTTACACGAGGTATCTGCTCAAAGGTTATATCAATGAAGAATTCCTTAAGACTTTCTACCATCTTCTTGTAAGGAGTGATTTTATCATCCTTGGTTTGGTAGTCGTCATTGACTTGGTTAACAATCAGTTGTGGGTCCCCATAGACTTTTAACTCCTATATCTACCACTAGATTGTTATTCTTAAACCCATTATTAGAGCTTCACACATAGGAATATTGTTGGTACATGGAAATGATAGTCTATATGACTTTGGAATATAGTCACCTTAAGGGGTGATAAAGAGTATGCCCTCCCCTAATCCATGTTGGGTATATGATCCATTGAAATACATTTTCCATTGATATGTTGCATTGAGGAGAAAGATCAATTCATCAGGAAACTTAGATACCAAAGGATTCTCCACATAAATAGGTGCTTCTACTAGTTGGTTTGCTATAACCTATCCCTTTATAGCCTCTCGCTCCATATATTCTATGTCAAACTCTGTCAAGATCATTACCCACTTGGTCATTCACCCAGTGAGAGTTGCTTTAGACAATAGATATTTTAATGGGTTGATCTTAGCAATAACCTTGGTTTTATGTGCAAGCATGTAATGTATGAATTTTTGTCAAGCAAAGACCACTACTAGAAATTCCTTCTCAATGGATGAATGATTCATTTCATACCCTACCAAAGTCCTGATATAATAGATGGTTCTTTCTTTTCTTGTTCCATCATGTTGAGCTAGAAGAGCACATAGTGTTGTTGATGTAGCTGAGATGTATAGGATCAATGGCTTGTTTGGTATTGGCGGCATGAGAACTAGAGGTAATAATATGTAGTCCTTTATTTCCTAGAAGGCTTTATCACATTTCTCATCCCACTTATATGTTATTCCTTTATGAAGAAGGTGAGAGAAGTGATGGATCTTATCTGATAACTGCGTGATGAATCTCCTAATGGATTGTAACCTTCCTTGTAGACCACTCATTTGTTTCAATGTTTGTAGTGGCTCCATGTCTAGAATTGATTTCACCTTTGTTGAATCTATCTTGATACCTCTTTGTGACACTATGTAGCCAAGAAGCTTTTTGGATGTTACCCCAAAGACACTTTTTCAGATTTAGTCGTACCTTATACTCTTCGATCCTATCAAAGATTGGTCCCAATACCTCTATGTGCTCTTTCCTTGTCTTCGATTTTTCCAAAATATCATTTGTATAGTCTTTGAATGTTTTATGGATCAAATCATGAAAGATTCTAGGGTCATTTCTCTTTGATAGGTCACTCCAACATTCTTTAGCCGGAACAACATCATGTTCCAATAGTATGTTCCCTATAGACAAGTGAATACAATTTTATGTTGGTCCTCCTTAGCGATCATGATTTGGTTATTGCTTGAAAATCTATCCATGAGTGATACAATTTCATGTCATGTTGTTAAATCGATAATGATGTTGATGATGGGAAGAGGGAAATCATCTTTCAAAAATTATTCGTTCAAGTCCCTGAAGTCTGTACATATTGTGATGCCCCCAGTGGGTTTGGAGACTGGTACCAAGTTGGAAACCCACTCAGGATAGCTGATTGGTTAGATAAATTTGATGTCAAGGAGCTTCTGTAATTCTATTTTAACCAGTTTAATGCAATCTGGGGGTGGATCTTTCTCAATTTTGGTTTCACTAATTTTGCTTCAAGATAGACTACTAAGTGATGTACAACCACTTCAGGATCGAATCCAAGAATGTTTGTGTAGGACCATGCAATTTTTTCTCTTCTCTCTTTCAGGAACGCTGCTAAGTTTTCCTATTCTTCATCTAACAATTATTTTGCATAGAATGTTATCTTAGGTGCCTCCTCTATTCCCATATTCACTTGAGTTGCTTTCTCTATCAACACTATTGATTTTTTTGGATGTATTGCACTAAGGGGGAGATTGAATCCCTCATCCTTCGGTGCCTCAGAGAGGTTTTCACCTTTGAATGTGTCCTTTCTTTTTGCTATTTTGTGATTTGAAAGTGTTATGGTGTGGTTTTCACTTAAATACCTACATGTTATTCTCATGTCATCAATTTTGTGACTAAGGGATTCAATCGTATCTCCATAGTACGCCTGCATGTCTAGCTCTATGTCAAATCCCACCTTATGATCCCCACATGGAAAATTGTTGCAGAGTCCCATAAATTTTGAATTTGCTTCATCGTTTTCAAATATATCTAGAATTTGTGGTCCTTGTTGGTCCCAATCAATTAGTTGTGGGTATACTAGGTTTAATTCAATGATTTGGATGTTTGGGGTAAAAGATGTTGTGTTTATCATAAAGATAGAGGTATCCTCAAACAAGTGAACAATGTGAAGATGACATTCATCTAGGGTAGTGTCACGTGATGTTGGTAACCAAGAGGAAGCCTCAACCTGTTTATTAGAAGTACCCTTTCCAATAAGGGTCACCTTGCTAATAGTACATCCTAAGCCAAGATTCTTTGGATGTCTCTTAGGAACGATGGGTTCTAGCAAACCATTGTCATTTTGTCCTAGCTTTTCATTCTTGTTGTATCCCCATCCCATCATTAGATGTAAACCTTTATTGTCATCTTCCATGGGAAGAACAACCATGGATAGGTTGTCTTGATAGAGCAATTTAGATACATCTTCCTCATTAACATCCTCTTTGTTCAAGTCCCCCCACTTGGTGAAAGTGGTAGATGCAAGTTTTAATGTTTTAAGCACTTTGTTGATAGGTTGCGGTTTTCCATGAGATTTAGGGGAAAGAGGTAACTCTCCCAATAACAAAAGTTTCCTTTAGATTATAATCCCCACAACCATTATCCTTGATTACTGCCTCAATGTTGGGTATATTCTGCACAATAGGTGTTTTGGATTCTGAGGTACATGCAATGGAAGATGGGTCAACAAATGAGGAAGAGGATGTAGGGCCTTCATCATTCTTAGGTATTTGGGGGATCTTGTAGAATTTAGCCTCAAGGTTCTTGCAATAGTAAGAGGGCTCAAGATCACCATGGATGATAACTTCTTTGTCCTCAAAGGGAAACTTGACACATTGGTGATATGTGGAAGCTACTGCTTGCATGGAATGAATCCATGGTCGATCAAAGGTCAGGATTTAGCACTTGGCATGTGGTTTCAACAATGTCGGGTCCCACTTGGATAGGTAACTTGATGATGCCTTGAGACACCCGTTCTTGATCATTGTATGCTCTTATGGTCACACCCGTTGTATTTCCAATAGCATCCTCTAAATAACCCAAGTTCTTAACTAACTAAAGGGTGCAAATGTTTAGACCAACACCTCTATCTACTAAGACTCTTTTAACTTTACTCTTATGGACAATGACCTCAAGGTGCAAAGCACGATTGTGTGACAGCTGCGATGGGAGGTCTTGTTCTGAGAAGGTAAGAATATGGGGTGTGGTGATATGCCCTATCGTAGCTTGAAACTGCTATGTACCAATATTTTCAGGGACGGAGGAAGCTGATAAAGCCTCTTCTAGTATATCCCTATGTGCAGGGGATAGCTTCAATAATTCTAGGATGGAGATCTGTGTAGGGGTTTTCTTTAGCTAGTCGAGGAGACTATAGTTACTATGGTTTGATGTTGGAAATGTAGGTTGTTTCCTAGATTGAGATGAAGCTCCTTGGATTGTAACCATGCCACATCATGTGGTGACTCCACACTTTGCACTAGGTCCTTTGACGGTAATGACTATTACGACATTGTCACAAGAGGCAACCACGTTGGATTATACATGCCCTACATTAGTGTAATTTTTCCCCTTGTCATTGTCATTCCCTTTGTGATCTGGCATTGGATTCTTGTATATCTTGAGGTCCTGGTTACCTGCTGGTACACCGATAGTTAGATCCCCATTTTTTATGAGATCTTGGATTATGTTCTTTAGCTTCATACAACTAGACGTTTTATGTCCTTTGATCTTGTGAAAACCACAAAGATACTTTTCGTTATACCAAGGTGGTTTAACTTTTGGTTCCTGACAGTTTTGAAAGTTGGGGTGTAATTAGGTTTGATTGTACCAATTTTTGCATGACAGATTCAATGGGTTCCCCTAATGGTGTGATTTGTGTTTTGGGTAGTTATTCCTATTGGGGGTCCTCTTTGTTGGGTGTCAGTGTTATTGATTTGATTATTTTGTTGTGGTGTGGTGTTTTGTGGTGTGTTTTGTTGTGTGGTGGTTAGTTGATTGGTGTTTTCCCTAGCAGAAATTATGACCACTTTAGCATCGACACCATCATTTGTCACATTCTTGTTCTTAGCCCATACATGGGGCTTGTCATTAGAACTTGTTGATGGGCGGTAGTCTCTATACGCTTGTGTGGTTCCCTATGAGATTAGGGCTCTCTCATGGTTGAGGGCCCTAGGGATATCTTGTCATAAGTGGTGACACATTGCATCTTTAATTGGAAGGATGATTTTCTATGATGATCCCCACCTATTGCTCTTTAGGAATGGCCACTTGCACTTACTAACTCTTTGCCTCCATTGTTGTAGGAAATTAGCAAAGTATTCTCCTTTATTTTGCTTGAGAGTGTACAACTCTTCTAAGCTTACATCCATGCCTAGGTTGAAGGAGAAATGGTTGATGAACTTATCGATTATTTATTGGAAGGTTTTGATACTTGGAGGTAACTGCGAGAACCAATCAATTGTTGGGCCTGCCAAACTGCATGGGAAGAGGCGCATCAAGTAGGAAGAATTGTAGGCCACCTCCATACACATTATGTGGAATTGTTTGATGTGATCCAAAGGATTCCCTTCCCTTTGTATTTATCAAACTTAGGGACCTCAAAACTCAGTGGGAAAGGTACCATTGCAATGTTCCTATCGAATGGATATAGACACTAGTTTTGTTGTGTATGTGGCTTCTTTGTTTTTCCCATTTGAATGTCCTGGATTTGTTGTGTGAGCACCTTGAGTTGTGATGACGCATCATCTTGCGGATTTGGTGGAGCATATGTTGTTTACTGTGGGATGGTGGATGAGTTGTAAGTGGGATTTTGATATGATGCAGTATTGTATGGTGTGTAGGATGAATTCAGATATTGTGAAGGTGAGGGTGATAGAGGTGGTGGTGTATATGTTCCTTGTGCAGTTGGATTGACGATGTTTTGTTGGGGATTATAGTACAAACCCTATTGTTTTTGCACAAGCACTTGTTGGGCATATTGTTGTGCCAGTGATGCTTGTTGTTGGGCTTGTTGTTGCAAAGCTTAAGATTGAGCTTGTTGTGCTTGCAATGCTTGTTGATAAGCCTATTGTGCTTGTTGCAAAGCTAGAGCATGAGCTTATTTTTCCCTGCAATATGGAAGTGTTTTGTTGTTGGGATGCGTGAGATGGGTTTTGGGTGATCATGGTATGAGTGGGTTGTGAGTTGATTTGGGATGGTTGTTGTGTGGTGAATGTGTGTAAGTTGTTTTAGGAGGTCATTATTTGTAATATTGTTGATTGGGATGGAGGAATGTAGGTTTGGGGCCTCGTTTTATTTTGCATGGCTTGGGGAACCAATGGTAAAGATGATGGCACCATTTGGTGTTGCGATGTCAATGACACATTTGGACCTTGAATCAATTGATTAGAAGGGTTCCCTTGACTAATGTGTTGAGGGGTCCCTTGTTGTGTTTGTTGTGGGACCAAGGTATTACCTTGGTTGATGGGATTCATGATCAATGTGTTGCTTTGATTTGGATTGATGATAGATGGGGTGATGTGTGTTGTGGAACCAATGGGTTTGATGGGTCAATGGGGTGGTTGGATGAAGATGTCCCTTATTTTGTTAAGGGTTGAATTTGTGTAAGGGTGTTAACTTGCCCTTGTTGTTCTTCTTGAGGAACTTGGTTCACATTACTTTGTGTAACATTGGGCACACTTTGGGTACTTGTGGTGGTGATGGAGGAAAATGGTTGCGCTCAAAATGTCGAGGCCATAGTTGTGTCATGGAAGGTGAGGGGTATGTATGGATGTAGAGGGTGTTGAGGAATGGTAGTGGAAGAATGGGATGGGGCACCAAATGTTGGTGTCCAAGTTATGTTTTGTGCAAGGGTGGTGCCTTGTGTACCCATAAGCGTGTTATCTCCTAAAGGGAGAGTGTGACCAAGGTCGGCGGAAATCCTAGTTGCAATACTAGGAGTTGAAGTTTGACTTGGTACAAGGGATGATGTTGGTTGAATCGTAGATGGAGTCAGGCCTTGTGCCAAGGGTTGTGTGATGAAAGTTGGGGGAATTGAAGCCACATTCTCTAAGGTTTGTTTCCTAATTGTGTCAAACTCAAATGTAGAAGGGAGTTTAGCCTCCTCTTTTGCTAAAGTTATCATGTATTGGGTAGGGTTCTTTTTCATCAAAGTGTTAACAATGTGGTTTTTCTTGGGATCTTGTTGATATTCAAGGATTTCTTCCTCAATGAGCTCAAGGGGGTTGTTTGTGACATCTTCTACGTCATACCCTTTGTCTAATGGATTTTGTGGTTGTTGTGAGGGGGTCGAATGGCTCCTTGGATCAAATTCTTGTGGGATAGTATCACTTATGGTGGATGTGGTTTTGGTTTTTTCCATGTTTCTCTTGTGTTGTGACCTTGTTGTAACCATAAATTGTGGGTCATATATGGGAGAGGTGTGTTGAGATTTATAGTGTTGAAACTCTCTAGTTGACTCAAATTTAGATAAAAGGGACCCTCTAGGTTGTTTTGGACCAATGATGTGAATGGATGATGAAAAGGGTGAATGATATGGAGGACGAACTTCCTAAACTTTTGGACAACACTTTTAGATTTAAAGATTTAATGTTTTGATGTCTTGGATAAAAGGGTGTTTAATAAACTTGTAAATCTTTAAGGTAGACTTGTGACCTTTAACATAAACTAGTTCAAAAAAGAGTGATGACTAACTCAACTAAGTGTATGGAAAATGATTCATTTCACACACAAAATTGCTAAGTTAGGGGATTGTTTTGATGATTTCCTAAGTCTAAGGTGTTGATGTGTCCAAAAGTTTCCAAAGTTGTTTGTGAAGTGGAATGTAAAATTTGTGAAGGTGGATGAAATGTTTTGACCCAAAATGTGTTAACCTAAAAGGGACCTTTGTTTTACAAGACCAAGATGGTGAGAAACATGCTTTACCTCTAAAGTGATAAAACCTTAAGAACTCAATGATTTTGATAATAGAACTTGGACTCAATGTTTTACTTTCCTTGTCTCACTTTATTTGTTTATTTGTTTTTTATTTTATTTTTTGGGGGTGGGGTGGGGGCATCAATGTGTCTCAGCCATAAGACCAATGTGTGGTGTATTCATTTGGTTTTAATCT
Source organism: Sequoia sempervirens (assembly GCA_007258455.2). Lineage (NCBI taxonomy): Eukaryota > Viridiplantae > Streptophyta > Pinopsida > Cupressales > Cupressaceae > Sequoia > Sequoia sempervirens. The sequence continues at coordinate 145,979 of VDFB02256234.1, read as the reverse complement.
TTAATTTAGTGAGATTACTTTATTACCACATCAAGAAAGTCTTAATTAATTTCAAACTAAAAAAATGTCTATGTCTAAGCAACCTTCATTCCACAAAGTCCATTATGTGAAAATCAAGAAGCTACGGTCATAGTTCCCTATGTTAACTTTGGAAAGTGTGACTTAAGATATAAGTCCAAATATTTAGAAGCCTCTAAAGATAAAATCCTTAGGGACAAGCAACAATATAGTACTTTTCAAAGGTATTCATACTTAATCCAGAGGATTTGAAATTTGATGAACATGTTGATGTGTGTTTAAGTTGTTTTGAAACCAAGCAATGTGTTAAATTGACTGACAAGCAATAACAATCCTAGCTCAAGTGGGTACGTTCTTCTTGGCGGGCTTACCTCATGCCTTGAAGGGATGATTTTACATGCAACTTATGGAGGAAATAAAAGCAAAAGAGTATATTCTCTTTAAGCCTTTATAACTTAACCCACAAATCAGACTTGGTAAGTAACTTCTTGGAAGTAAATTCTAATGCACCACTTTAAAGAACGCTTTAAAAGAGGACTTGGTTGGCTACTACACAATTTTTTTTTAATGAAAACAAACAAAGAACACTGTGACAAATACTACCAATCTACTAGCCACTTAAGGCTCTAAACCATTCATGTCTGGCCCACAAGTCTTGACGAGGATTAGGTGCAATATGTTATCACCGCGGATTTAAGCTACTACTATTTCAGGTTCACAACTTGTATAGAGCCCATCGATAAACGTGCTTTTATTCAAGAGTCGCTTATATGAGTTCTCTATTGCGAGATGTATCTCAATAGTAGGCCCTCTCTTAATAAAAAAATGCTATTTTTCTTCACCCAAGATCGCATAAAGCACAAGGGGAGAGGATACGTAGCAAGTTCTTAGGGTGACTCAAAACAAGAAAAGTACACTTGAGTGTTTCTCTTCACCCAAGATCACATGAAGCGCAAGGGTAGAGGATACACACTACAAGTGTATACAAGCAAAGCAAGCACATCAAACATTCACATTTTAACCCAATATAGCAAAATGACTTCATTTTAAGCACCAATGGAAGTGTTTGTTTGTTTTGTTCAATTCTAACCAACATAGAAAAATGAGGTTGTATGGGTCCAATTTAACCAACTTTGAGAAGACTTAAAGCATTTGTGAATTTTAAGCCCAATGGAAATTTAGTGGTCCTAAAACATAAAGCAAAGCAACATATGATGGGTTATAATTGTCCCATAAGTGTAAAAACACTTTTACAATGTATGGTCAAATGATAGTATGCTCCTTCACAGTTAGCCTCACAAAAACAAAGCCAAATGTCAGTAAAAGATCAGAGTATGTGAAATTAAAAATTTAAAACACACATGGAAATTTACTCTATTTTTTACTAGTAGAAAGTGTCGTTTTCAAATGCGTCTTGTATCTATCAAATGCGTCATTGAAGGCAAAGTGTGTCACTCTGGTGAAATCGGGTTGCATCGCTCTGCACAAAAATAGTGACATCAATAGAGTCACTATATGATCCACGTCACCATATTAAAAATCATGATATTAGTCAAAAAGATAAGTGTGTCGCCATATTTAATATGTGTCACTATATTTGAATGAAATGTGTCGCTATATGCCGACGCGTCTCTGTAGCGTTGTTGTAGCTATCAAAAGTGTCGCTATTTCTCTAGAACTTGCAACTCATGGAAACTTAAGAGAAATTCATCAAATAAAGTTAGTGATGCCCTCCTTCTAACGCCAAAATTTGATTGTAATCATAGTATGAGCTAAATACACCAAATCCTAATGAATTTAAGTCATATTTAACTCCCTCTGCTACAATCCCAATGAGATGTTTGAAAGCTTCAAAAACCAAGAAACCATTAAACTAAGCATGAAATAAACATGAAAGTGTAAAAGAAACCTAATCTAGAACTCCAAGCCTTATCCCATTGGGGGAGTGGTGTCATATTGATATGAAATAACGACCCTTTCCCGATCCCTTGGATAAAATGAGCATCTAATTGAACTTCATTGTTGAAAACTAAGCTAAAATTGATGAGGGTGGATAAAAGATGAAAAGCTTGATAATGGATGCAAGGATGAATATAGTATTCAAATGAGCAACATAACTTTTATTTGATGGAAGTGGATCCATTTCTCTCCAAAATGTGAGATATTTATAGTAGAGAAAATAAAGAATCAAGGGTCAAGATTGAATGGATCAATCAATGGTCAAGATGGAATTAAGGGTGAAGATATGGATCAAGGATTCTCATCAATGGATGAGAATCAAAGATTGCATGGATCAAAGAAACAATCAAGGGCTGACAATGATTCAAACAAACACACTTTCAAAGTTGTTACAAAGTTTGTTAGGAAAGAATATTCCCTTTTTTTGAGCCAAATAGAAGAATATTCCTTTGGAATATTCCCTATGCATGTTGATGGATGAGGAAAATTAGTAGTTAGTTAATTAAAAAAAAAAATTAATTGTGCAAGTTGAGGAATATGAGGATTATCATTAAATAATTAGTTTATTTAATGAAAGGGGGAAGTGACATTTAATTAAATGAGAGGAGATAAGTGGGGGTTTAAATTAAATAATTTGCATTATTCAATTAAATAGGATGAAAGGTTGAATGTGAAAGGTGATGAATTAACCTAATTAAATTAATTAGATTAATAGATGAAAATGGTGCATTTAATTAAATAACTAGGCTTATTTAATTAAATAGGCAAAAAGAAGATGAATTTTAGGATGAAATGATGTTAGTGACCATATTCAAGTGTGTAATACCATTCAAAACAATTTTAAGTGCCTACAAATAGCATGACTAGTAATTTTTAGATAATATTCTTATGCGCCAAAATCAAAGAGAGTCAATAGATAAGAGTAGGTTGAAGCATTGATTTAAGAACCGTCAACTTCCCTACTAAGGAAAGCCACCTACCTTCCTTTCTATCCCTTTACCTTCCTAATAAATCCATCCAAAATTAGATTTTAAAGGTAATTTTATTACCTCTAAAGAAAAGTTGAAAACCCAAATAGGAATCCAGAAGACTTCATTTTCCAAAGGAAACATCTAAAAAGGAAATCCAATTCAACTCCATTAGTATTCAAGAAAAATATTTAGGACTTTTCCTTATTAAGTTTGTCCTAAAGCTTGTTGATAGCTTTCCAAGAGATCCTTGATACTCCTTACATTTTGAATGGAAGGTCGAGAAAAGTATACCATCAACAAATTGTCAATGTGTTAGCACTTTGACATGAATAAATGCTTTCAACCCTTTGAGACCACCCCTATTTTTAAAGAAACCTATATACCCACCTAGAGCTTCAACCGTGATAATCAACAAATAGGGGGATAAGGGATTTCCCTAACAAAGACTCTAGGCGAGGAGAAAAAACATTTTGTAGATCAATTAACCATAACAAAAAAAGTTGGTTAATGAATAATAATATTTTATCTAGATACTCCAATCCAATTGAAATCCAAAATTTTCAAGCACATTGTTCAAGAATACCCAATTAACTTTGTCAAAGGATTTTGCAATATCCAATTTGATGAGCATTCATTTCCTATTAGTAGCTTACAAAGAGTTAAGGAGATCATAGACTACCACTATCCCATCTATAATATACCCACATTTCACAAAGCCTCTTGGCTCTTTAGATATCAAAATAGGGAGGTCATTTAGTCTAGTAAAAATTGCTTTGGGAATAAGATTATATGCAATGTTACACAAAAAGAAAGATTTGGAGTCCTCATGTTTCTAAGAGAATCCTTCTAGGAATGAGAGCAAGGAAAGTAGCATTGAGTAACTTGAGGACACATCTCAAGTTCTTTGATTCATGCCCCACTCCCCATAGGTCATCCCACCAAATACTATAACTTTTGGAAAAATAAATCTGGAAACCAATTTGGGCCAAGGGTTTGTCCCTTGCCATAGAGAAAAATGATTCCTTTAACTTTAGAGATGTCCTTCATGAGAGAAATTTTATTAAATGTGCTAACCAATTTCAAAATGTGATCTACAAAAAGATCTTGCTTCTCCCCCTATCTTCATTATCTTCCATAAGCATATTTTCCCAATAGGAAACCAAGGAGGCCTTTATTAGTTTCAAATTTATTCTTGTTTATCCTTAAATTATTCTATTTTTGTAATGCAACCCCTTTGCCTTCTCCTTTTATAGGTTAAGTGGCAAAAACTAGTCTTACAATCCCCTCGAGCTATTTAATTCTAGATTTTTGTCTGTAGAAAATCTCCACACCTATAGATACCATCCAATTGGAGTTCAAAATCTCTCTTATTCCTTTTGAATGTTAGAGGTTGTATTAGAGCTAGATTCTCTTTGAATCTCAATGATTCTAATCTCTAAAGTCTCTTCCTCTAAAACTAACTCAAAGACCTAGTAGTTCCACTCATTTTACCTAGGTTTTAGATCTTTTCCTTTTGCTATAAATGTACATCTTAGATCCATCTATGAAAGAGAGGGGTAGCCAAGAATAAAAAACAATCCTACCCAAATCTAGATGTTTTATCCACATTTTCTCAAATTTGAAAAGCACTCTTCTTGGAAACATACATTGATTCATAATTAGAGAGATAGGCCAATGATCTAAGCCAACTTTTGAAAGGACCTCAAAATTGAGCATAATATCCTTGTCTAGCTAGGAGGTAGAAACCAAAAAATTGTCAATCATAGCAATTATCTGGTCTTGTCTTTTTCTCTTGTTGGTCCAAATGAACCAACGTTGTGCAATTTAACATTCCAAAGGTCAAAATCCTTGAGGAAAAATATGAAACTAGCATTGTCTTTCATATTTTGTGTGTAACACCCTTCTTCGAAGAGTTAAGCTTAGCATTGAAGTCCCTCACAACAATCCATTAGGAGGCATCTAGTAAGATCCACACATACAATAATAGGAATAAGACAATGTGGAAGTTTGATCACACACAACAAAAGAGATGTTCATGGGCCAAAATGTTCCAATATCCAATATATGCAAAACTAGAATAAACCCTTAAGGTAAGGTAACACCATACAGTACACCTTATGGAAGACGTCACTCCACCCTATCTCCAATAGATCTCAAATACATATCATACTCTTCATCCTAATAACATAATGGAGGAATAAACCACTAAATCCATGTAGGCCTCCTAATAACCCAATATAATTCAAGACTTGACTAATTTAAGGGATGTGTGCCACATGTCAACTACCCCATCCACCTAAATACATTATAATATCACATGTCGAGGTACATAACAACCTCAAATATTTTCATTAGTTCTTGAATCTAAATCCAACATCTATTTTTATTCCACTTGTCTATAAAGCTCTATACATTTAACATAAGAAAATAAAACTTGTAAAAAAAATACATCTACCTTGGCAAGCCAACCAAGAGTTTGAAGCATGAATCTTAGTCACTTCCATTTCTTGACAATTCCAAATAATAGTCTCTCCCTAAAGCTTTTGGCCTCTTTCCTAAGCAAGACCCACTTCCCTCGTAATAAAGAAAAGCCATGGAAATCATGTTCATTATCCATCCCAATTTCTTGAAGCAAGACAATTTGTAGTTTATGTTTTATCCAAGAGTCTCCAAAGCATGCATCTCTTGGGAGGGGAATTTAATCCCTAAATATTCCGAGAAAAAATCTTCATGAGGAAACCTTAGATCTCTGGGTGCCCACCAAGATATCCTCCAATTGAGGTTAATGACCAACTACAACATTAGTTAGGGTCACATTTTGAAGTACAGTATACATGTTTGGTCAAGTTATTTTATTGCCTTTGAAATCTTCTTTTGCTTTTTGAATGCTAGTAGTTTAAGGATTTTCCATTGCCTTATTGATTTGAACTAGATCCTTCCAAGATATTTTGGTACTTCTTTGGATTAGCTTGTTCTTCTCCCCCTAGGAGGGTTCTTCCGATGGTTAAATTACCTATGTTTCCTTTGTTAGGACTAGATGATTCTTGATTTACTCTAGACTCTTCAAGGAGCCATTCAAGATCCCCCTAGAATTCATACTTTAATCATCATATCATTCTTCTCCAACTCTTTAGAGTCAAACTATGCTTCTTTTACTATTTCCTCGCCCTCTTTGGTATTAATAACATTTTTTATTTCTCTAACACCCTTTTTGTTGAATTGATGAGTAATGAAGTCCCCATCCTTTCCAAAATTCTCTAGGTTCCTTACAATCTAAGCAATTTTCTAGATCATTAGACATTCTCTACTTAGGTAACCAGAATTAAGACAACCCCTATATTTGAGGGGAAGACTTTCATAACACAAGGCTTGGTTCCACCCAACTTATCTTGCTTTGAATATTATATTTTTAGTGAAGGGGGAAGTAAGATCAAGCTCCACATAGATCCTAGCATAAATTGGGAGTCCCTTACCATGATATGGTTAGAAGTATCAATTGCCACTCCTAGATTTTGCAAGCATTTCAAAAATCATTTGAAAGAATTCCTACAGAAAATCCTACATGTGTATCCAAAATAGGTCTGTTAAGGGGAATTTTTCTCGATTGGCTTGAAGCCTAGTTGCCAATGCTTCATAAAAAGACCAACATGTTGGAATAAATAAGCCCCCCCTTCCCCCCAAAGACATCATCTTTATTAGATTCAATTGCAAAGATAGTGATAAATTAACCCTTAGCACACAATCAAAGTTCACATTAGTCCTTTGTTCTCCAATTCCTTCATGCCCAAGGGTATAGACAATCTAAGGGTAGTTGATCTCCAAGGAATCTACAACTCAAATTCCATCCATGCAATGAAGAAACATTTCTTCTGAAATCACAAACATCCAGATTTGTGATTGGTGAGCCCCCAAAAACTCAAATAAAAGGGTGAAGGCTTCTAGTAGGCTAATCCAGCTGCTTCTTGACTCCTATCACCAAGATTGCATCTATCTCCTCTAGCTTGGAAGCGCCAAAACCAGCCAGCATAACCCTCAAGAAGTGAAGCGGTGAAAAGATAAATACTGATCTGGAATCATGGGAAAGAAACAATAACCACAGAAGATCATATTCCTTATAAACTCTGTGCAAACCCATAGGAATTGGAGGACAGAGCAAACCCTAGTAGAGCTCTTTTTTCTATTACATTAAAAGGAGAAAATTATTTTCACCTCTTGGTTTTGAGAAAGAAAAATTTCACCTGTTTTTTGAAAAAAATCACTAGAGTGATGTAGGAAAATATAATGTTAGTCCTATCCAAATGTTGAAGGAAAAAATTGATAGTACTAAATACAATATCCTATCCTATATGGTGGGAGGAATGATACTGAAGAGCATGGATAATGTACGGTGGTAAAATATTATATTAAATTGTATAGTTCGCTAATAGGAAGAGTTACAACCATAAAAACTTCACCAGTGCATTATATAACATTTTTAAATCTAAAAAATAGGACATTTATATGGGACAACTGCCCAATTGAATTTAAGTCTTTACAGAAGCATTTATGTTTAGAAAGGGTTTTTTCGAAACTGAAGTACAATGCATTATTGCAGCATCAATTTGAGCTGAATTTTTGAGGCTGTGGTTTCCTTGCCATCTTACATATTGCAAGGTATAGTCCATCTTCTCAGTTCTGCAAACTAATGTACATCATGAAGATGCACAGTAAAATCAACGCCTGGATGCGTACAATAGCTAAATCTTGCTATAGAACTGATAATCTGGATCATCACCTGTATTTACAATATAATGGAATAATCAAGGCCAGTAAAATCCTCAACTGGAAACTTTAATAGGAATCAGATAAATTGCCATATGCAATTTAAGATGACAAAAAGTGATTCAATTACAAAGGAACCTGAAAGATATCTCTCAAATTGTTAGTGGCTGTATATTTTCAAGATAAATCTTCTTCAAGAGCTATATAATTTGAATCAATTTGTGTTCCCTCAGAACTAGCTTCAATCTCATCAACATCATCAGGCACACTGTCATTATCAGTATCATCTAGAATAATTTCGCTTGGATCTGCAAAGCAAGGATCAAATTGTGAAGTTATCTGAAAAACAATTCTACTTATCATTCAAGACTTTATTCTAATAACAATGGAAATTATAAGTGGTAAAGCAAGAAAGACCACCACAACAAAAGTTGATCTCCTAATCCTAATATTACATTTAGAAGTGGAATTCTTTAGATTGATAGAAAAACAAGTGTTGTTTCAGATTGTGCCCTCTATTATGCAAGACATTAGACCAAAGTAGATTTCTGTAGAAGCTAAACACCAAAATTAAAAATCGAACTGAAATGAAGATTAAAATTATCTTCTTTTTACAACATGCTTTTAGTAAAGAATTCTGACTGAAAATGCCCAAAACGACCTCTTACTTGGGTCTAGGTCCTTCCTAACTGATTCAAACCTCCTAACAATTGGATGGATCAAATTTTTCAAACTTCCCTCAAATAGAGAGCACTTATTTATAATGTCATTCTCAAACAGTTTATTTCTTTTTTTTTTTGGGCATATTGTTAAAATTCAAAAGGTAAAGGTACCTTTTTAGGTCACAGCCAAGCCAGCAAGCCAATTTCACATATAAGTGATAAACATTAAGGATATTTCTTTGTGCATTTACCTTAAGCATTGTTCAAATTTTGCACACAGTAGATCTCGACCTCAGACCCCACCAGTCCACCTACAGCAGGAGCACCCAAATAGGTGTGTTTCTGGAATACCTACAGAGGCATGTTCTATCCACTTTGTAGGCTTTCAGGTCTAGCTCTATAAGTTGTGCAACTTATTTTAATGGCACTAAAGAAAATATTGAAACACAAGATTATATTTCCCAAACAAAAATACAACCACCCACACTCACATACATGGAGCTATCCTCCATGCTTGAGTCCACAATCTCCACCACGCACACACATCTGAGAAGTTCAATTATGAACTAGCATCATCCACTCATGAAAAATCTTTCATATTGTAAGCCCTCTCTTTCAATATCAAATGTGAGAGCAAATTGCACACAAGTACTCGGATATTTTATTAATCAAATAGAGGTGTTTATACAATTCACATAGTTTGCTTCTCATCCTATTTTCTAGGATGTACCCACTATCTTTAAGCTATCCCTCTTTTTCCTCAGCTACAAGCTATGCATGCTAGGCGTTTAAACAACCCACTCAACATATCAACAATTTGTTTAATTAATATGTTGAAATATTTATTGAACCTATATGATAACTAACACACTAACCAAGTATGTTAAACATATATTACAGTGCAATAAAGTTTAATATTCTCTGAACCCCTTACTTTAAGAAAGTTTAGTCTTAAGGCTAGAGATAATGGTTTTCACACGTAGACTGGGACATATGCACAATTCCACATTCTCACATCCAATTAATGAATTTAGACAAACAAGTCGTTGAGAAATATCCATAATACATGAAATGGGACACACACTGCAATTCATACATACAACTAAACAGGGACAAACTCAACTGTTTACTACAAAACTAAAAACACTCTTGGTTCAAATTGGGACACACTAAACTATTAGCTACCCTCTTAGTGTCAGATTTCCTTCATATAAACCAATTTTGGCTTATGATTATGTTAGAAAGTGCCTTCCTAACCTTCACAAGTCGTCTCAAGATGATTGTGTTAAAGGGAAATAGGTCTGAACAACCTATGTGAAAATCAAAATTAAAAAATCAAAAACAAAGAAGAATACATATAGTTAAGTTGAAAATAAATTACAAAAGTGAAATATAAATACTAAAATAAATCTTAATGTTTCACTTACCATCAACAACTCTAATTTCAAGAATGATTTGAATGTCCTGCGAAATGTGGTGGTTGATGATGAACAATTACATCTCTTCGGCTTTGGCATCCAATCAATTTTGGTGCCAATCTTTTTTAGCATAAGATTGAAGGAGCGGACAACACAAAGTATCCAAAAATTGTGTGAATAATGCTCCTCAACTAATAAACCAACTACTCTACAATTTTTGGCATGGTCCATTATGACTTAAACAATATTTCAAGGCCCCAATTCCTCAATGGTCATCATGAGGGTGATATCAATAAATGCACCATCTTTCACCTCCCCTCCCCCTCACAATTCACTACTCTCAAAGTCATTTCCCCTTTAGGGGACATTGCAATGACATTGATCAATGGCCAACTTTTTGCATCCTTCCATACATCGGAAATGATGAATACCCCTATCTCAGCCCATGAATCCCTTATGGGCTTTAATGAATCATTTACAAACTTCACTTCCTTTTCCAATAAGGTGCTACATACCTACTCAAAACCTAGGTCCTTGTACCCTTTTGGAGCCTCATTAATTCTTTTCACCATTTGCTGCCAAAATGGTGAGCAAACAACACTGAAAGCCTATCCATTTGCATAGATACATCTGACAATTTGTTGATCAACAATTTCTCGAGACTCATTGTAAAATGACATCTCCAACAATGCCTTTGGTCTCTTATGGGAGCCAAAAAGGTGGCTCTCTACCACAAGTTCAAGATTAGATGGGGGAGATGGGAGACTCATTGCTTGAGATCCTTTCTTTGCCAAAAGATGGTCTGATCCTAAGTTACCAGTTCTGGTTCGGGTTCGGGGGTTCGGTAAAAAAAAATTTTGGGGGGGGCAGGGGAGGGTTCTGTTTGTTTTGGGTTCATTAGTACAAAAAAATGTAAAAATAACATATATATATATATATGCAGCCTAGAAGCATGAATTAGGATTAGAATATCACATAACATCATATAAACAACAAAACCACCATAAACTTGAATGTCATTTAAAACATGCATGATAAATATTCATTGTTGAAACTTGAATTTTGGTAGCTTGATATACAGAGTCTATTGATGCTAGGGTTCAATTTGTATGATTTTGAAAAAAGAAGCCAACTGAGTAGAGTTATCAGCATTCTTTAGAAATCATAAGAATTTGTTAGTACACTAGCCATTTTGATGTCTTCTTACAGTCTCAAACATTATTTTGTATCATTGTTACATTGGTCTTGAGAGTGGTAGCTTAATATAGCTCCACAATACAAAATCTGGTTTACCTGTGTAGAACAATTTTTGAAAAAATAAAGTTGTTTCATAGTCCGCTTTCAATCCAACAGGCAAAAATGAAAGCTTAGCCTCTTGGAATGAAAATGCTTGTTTTCAAAACAAATGAATAAGAATGATGTAGTTAAGGTGTTTAGAGTGATTTAGAGGTCACTTTTAGGGTTCCCTTGGGCATGGGTCAAAGTCAAACCCCATAAAACATTAAAAAATGCTCAAAAATACACTTTTTGGATGCCTAGGCATGTGGGTTCTGTCTTGGTTCACTTGGGTTTTGTTTGGATTTTGCCCAGTGTAATGTTCCTGTGCGCAGTTGGGTGTGTCCCGACGGCCACATGTCTGGCGGGCTTGCGTAAGACTCCAGATTCTCTGGTGGTGGCTTCGGTGGTGAAAGATTCCTCCCTAGTTGCCACCCTTAACACCCTGGGTAGCCGCCCTCATTATCAGGCCAGTCTTTTGGTGTAGTGGTTGGGCCTTAGTGGTATCAGAGTCGAGGTCTCGAGGTCGAGACCCGCAGAGCGTGGTGGGTTGTAATGTTCCTATGCGCAATTGGGTGCGTCCCGGCAGCCACGTGTCTAGCGGGCTTGCATAAGACTCCAGATTCTCTGGTGGTGGCTTCGGTGGTGAAAGATTCCTCCCTAGTTGCCACTCTTAACACCCTGGGTAGCCGCCCTCATTATTAGGCCGGTCTTTTGGTGCAGTGGTTGGGCCTTAGCTGTAATGTCCCCTTCTCATCAGTGATCTGTTCTGACACTCATCAGCCTATTCCGGAAGCCTGTAGGCTCGTTTGAGGTAAAATTAGGGTTTCCATGTTCAGAAGTTCTATGGCATTTCAGGGAGTTTACTATTTATAGTAAATTCTATTTTTGGCAGTATGCAGTTATCAGTCTTCAAGGTCTTCATTTTCAGTTGGAGCATTTAATGCAATTCAAGTCTGGCTTCTAAAGGTTTTATTTTGGTGAATAAAGGCATTAATGTTATAACTTGCAATTGACCCCTTGGCCTAGGAGTATAACTTGAAGTTGTTTTAAAAGGTGGTCTTGGAAGGGGGACGCCTTCATGAGGTGTTTATATTTTTTAAATATTGTCTTAATGCCTTGGGAAAAAGTGGACGCCTCTTTAAGGTGATGTTTTTAAAAAAAAAAAAGTGAAGTTCATAATTGTGCAAAAGGGACGCCATCTTGAGAATTATTTGTTTTTGGAAATTGAAAAGACTCTCGTGTCTTTTGGTGTGCCTTCTCAGGAAATTGAAGAGTTTTGTGAGCTTCTATTTGTGAAGGTTTTGCTCCAGCCGTGGTATCCATTATGCTTATCATATTGTTATGCTGTCGGAATGACTTCATGAATTTAGCTTCGAGGAATGCTTACCTCTTAGCATTGATCCAATTTCGTGTTTGAAAGATAACACCTAGTTGGTTTTGGGACTGCTTCTCATCCAGACTAGCAGATTGAGTTCGAATGTTGAAGAATTTTGGAGATTTATCAATTTTGGTATTGCTGATTCATCTACAGCTAAAGGAGGGCCGTACCTTTCACAAGTGCATTGGAATGCATGCTAAATTCACAGAGGGTCTTTGTTGTTGTTTCTTCATCCTAACTTGGTTGCCTACCTTCCAGTTGTTCATTGCATTCGATCTCATTCGAAACGGAGGTAATTTGATGAAGTTATGAGAATTTTATGTGGTTTCAATTTGCTGATCAGAAATTCCAGAAAACACTGTTTTATATCAGATTCATATGATTTCAGTTTTGGTCTTTATTTTATCATTGTAAGAGCAAAAGAACATTGCTAGTATTCATTCTTCTCTTCTTAACTATGTTCTCTATCATTGTAATTAGTAATTTGCAGATTTGTGATTGTAAGGTTGAGATTTTAGTAGTACTAATCCAACCGTTTTAAGTCTCTGCAATTACTTGTTTTATTCCATATTAATTACCCCTGTATGGTTTACTGTCAGTGTGGAAAAATGAACATTTGATATCTCTTTGTACCCACTCTCAAGTGGTGAATCCCCACTCTTAAGTGGATGCCCGCCGCAACGGATGAATTAGATAGATGTATCTTCATGGCTGGTTATCCGCCTAATTATTTCAGTTCAATTAATAACTCCGTCATATGTTAGCACCTCGCCCTTAGTGGGATCTTGAGTGCACATTCTTGACATTGAGTTTGTCTCATTTCAAGTATTGTTTTTAGTTTCTCCACCATATGACAACACCTATCCTTCCTTGGGATTGAGTGTGCATTCTTGGCGTTGAGTTCTTTCAAGCTTGGATTTCAATTTTTGATGCTAACACTAATTAAATTGGCGAAGTGTTGATTGTGTGTGAAAAATCTATCGAAAAAATTGGTTAGCATATTTCACCCAAGTTCTCTTGGGTTGTGCCTGGGCGAACCAGACCCAAAAATGGACCTTGGTCGAACCCACAGGTGAACTGAACTAGGACCCGAACCAGGAGTGAACCAGAACTAGAACCAAGGGTAAAATAGAAGAACCCGGTAATATAGGTCTGATCTAAGGCCTACTACTTCCTCGTCCTTCTCGTACTCACTAATATATGCTAAGACTTGCTCTAATGGAATTGATACACCATTCTTTCCTAGGAAAGTTTTGATTTCTTGTCTAGCAATGCCACACAAATGGGCTTTCACTCGACTGTATGAGCTTGAATACTTGAAACCACATCCATTGCAAATCCAAACATAATCCCGATCACTTGGAACCAGATATACAATTTCAAAATATTTCCAAATGGGAGAATTTGGGTTCGTCTTGAAGCAAGGTCTTCCCATGTAGTGAGTTGTCATTGTGATCCCTATGCCAACATGTTTGATAAACAACACATTTGAAACAAATGAAAACAAATATATATATATATAAGCTAACTCATTTAAAAAAAATTAAGCATATGCCATTGATTCATAAAAGAACGAAAACAAAACAAGTTCATTTGTAAAACAAAAACAAAAAATGTTAGAATTGTGAAACAAGCACAAAACCACGAACCACAGGATCAAATAACAAACAAAGACACCTTCCACACAAGAGATATGCAAACAAGAATTGCTATATTCGTCATCAAGGAAAAGTTACAGAAGAAGCTTTCAAGAAGATATGAAAGCCGTGATATTTCCCATGAATGATATCTGAGTAATTACAAAGAGGGTTGAATGCTTATAAGAGCAAAGCCCTAAATGAGAAAGGATCAGATCATGACAAGTGTCAACATCACATGAGATGAGACATAATGATCTAATATTAACTCAACTAATAAAGCATTACTAAGTTTAACTAAAGTGTGAGAATAAATTAGACTAATAATCAATTAAAGATTAATTAATTATTAGCTAATGCATGATAACTCTAACACCCCCCCTTAAGATGAACTTAGGGAGTAGCTAAAAACCCTAAAAAGAATGCAAGATGGGTCCCGACAAACAAGGCCAAGTAAGGTACCCATGTACAAACAAAAGATCTCTATAATGTGGAGAAATAGAGAAAACCTCATGGGAAAAACTCTACTCCAAGAAGAGATGAAAGCCAAGTGAAGGACTGAAGAAGCCTCCAAACAAGGCAAGGTTGTCCCACAAGATAGGAACAAAGGAACATCCAGAAGCATGAAGAAGCTGCAAAACACTGTCGAAGTATGACTGCTGAAATGTTGTAAAAAGAACCTTCGCTGAAACATATTGTTGTACCCAAACCAAATTTTTGCTTCATCAAGGCATTTTGCATAAAATAGTCTAAACCTTGCTAAAATGATGTAAAATACAGTTTTTGGGCAATATTAAGCATGGAGTTTTGTTAATGTTTTGTCAATCAAAGGCAATATCCATTGATCAAAACTCGAATCAGAGACTCAAAGCAAAGCATTTCATGGTGGAGGAGCATTTCACGACGACACTAATACTTTTGTATGGTCATTTCAATGGCTAAAATGATGATTTCAATGGTCTATTTTTGAAGATTTCTCAAGGAAAAGCAAAATTGCGCCCTTGTAGCCCAGGGGCGCCCTTCTTTTTGAAGGCCTAAATTTTGTGATAAATACTCAAGAATACAGTCAAACTCTTCAGAATTAGTCTGTCTATCCAATGAGCTATCCTACGAGGCTATCCGAGACTCGTAACTCCGGTAATTGGCGACAGAAGTTGAAGATTCCAAAGTTCTAGATTGCAAAAGCTTGTCTTTTTCCAGCTTTTGCGCCCCTGTAGCTCAAGGGCGCATTCTTTAAAGGAGGTTTAGATCTTGTTATTCCTGATGGTTGATACAATCAATCTCTTCACAACTAGTCTGCCTATCTGACGAGTTATCGAATGCAGTCATCCAAGTCCCAGAGCTTCGGCAGTCAACGTCAGAAGATGAGATTATGAGGAGAGTTCACATCACAGAGCTTCTTCAAATGGTGAATTGTGCCCCTGTAGCTCAGGGGCGCCCTTCAAAATTACCCTTCTGATGGCAAAGTTTGCAGATGAGGTCTTCCTGTCATCTGTGCTACTCTAGTTCGCCTTCGCGATGCACCAACTTGCCTATTAATCCGACATTCTGAGAGATCGTGGCAGAGATTCTACCAGGCACGTAATTTAGCAAGCGGAGGAAAATATAAATTTCATTGTATTTTTGTAGGCCAGAGGCGCCTAGCCTTCAGGCCTGTCAGATGAGGTTATTGACGTTCGAAGTCTTCACGAGATTTGAGCGTAATTACTCCAGCTATCCAACGAGCCCAGCTGTCAGCCTTCGGGATTTGGCAAACGCTCGTACGTGTGAGGTCTTTGGCGAAATATTGTAAAACGAAGACAGCTCAGAAAATGGCTAAGTTTGGTTGTCTATTCCATCTTGGGAAAGGCGCCTTTCTATTTGAGGTCTTAGAAGCAGTTTTCTTGCTTCGTCGCCTCCAGAGACATCTCTCGTAGGTCCTTCTGGCTACGCGTAGAAACAGACGGTGCTCGAATTAGGCCATCCCAGCTTTAGATATCAGAGGTCAAAGTAGGGCATCTGGTTGAGAGTTGCACTTTCATCAAAATGGTGTTCGTGCCTTTTCAAGCCAGGGGCGCTTTTACTTTTGGGGTCCTTAATGCACTTTTCAGATGCCTTGCGTATATTCGTTGGATGCAGAATACCTCTAGTCATACAATAAGCTTGTTAGCCAGTAAGCAGGGTTCACCGTTCGTTGTCAACAGTTGTTTGAAGCATCAGATGGCAGTATGGAGAAATGGTAAGTCTGGTACCTGAAAATCAATTTAATCAAAGGCGCCTAATTCTTTGAGGTGTCAAATGATGGATTTTGCAGTGACGACTCCCAGCAGACATTTCTTCCTTGCTTCGCAGGCTTCGCGATGAATATACTTGTTCAGTCTCAGCATCAGCTGGCTACCCAGAAATCAGTGTCGAAGATGGTCAGTTGTAACTTTGTACTCAGCTACAAAATAGGAAGTTAATAAAAAATGTGATATCTTAAGCAAATGGACGCCTATGAGGACAAATGAGGACTTTTTGAAATCAGTGAAGTTCGCCAGTGAATCCAAGTGCTTTACTTGGTTTGTCAACTGATGTTAAATAATATTTAATATTTATTTTTGCATATTTTAGCATTAAATGGCGATTTTCTAAAATTGGTGCCTCTTTGTGCTATTGCATAATGAATATTTTATTATTATTTAAATTTCGAACTTCAAAACAGTGTCAGTGTAACTGGAGGGGGTCCAATCAGAAGACTTCTATTTTGGTCGAGGTTTTAAATCTTGCAGTAAGCAATATGGTGCGAATTCTCTTTATTTAAGCATGGCGCCATCATTAATCATTCACACAACTTCAAGAAAATTCGTAATTCTTCAAGAGTAGAGGCGAGTTTTCAAGGCAAAGGCGAATTCATCAGCAATCAAGGGCAATTTCATCAAACAAATTCTTTTTGCAGGTTTTAAGTTCACAATTTTCAGCAAGTTTGAAGAACAGGGGCGATTTTCACAGAAGAAAGAGCATAGAAAAAACGTCTTTCTCCTCTTTGTTTCTCAAATTTCTCTCAAAATACAATTCGCATGTTCCTGAAGTTGATAGAATTTGGCAAGTCTAAACATCTGGATCATTTCCATATAGCTTCCTCAAATTAAATTCGTGCATTTGATTTTTCAAGAATTTTTTACTCCAGAGCATTCATTCTCGAGTTTCTAATTTTCTCAACTGAAAACTCTTTGCATGGTCGAGTAGAAGTTAGATTTTCGCATTTCTAACGTTCTGGGTTGTCTTAGAATCTTTTTCTGGACAAAACCCATATCTCAGATTTTTCGCCGAAAATAACTCTTCAAAAGGCTACTTTTAGCCTCAACAGGCTATTTTTAGCTTTCCAGAAATCTTGTCAGAACATAGTCGAGTTCACTGTCAACAGGTGAGTTTTTCAGAATGTAGTACACTCAGCTCGAATACAAGACTAAATCAGTCCTTACTCACGACTTCATCGGGACAGTTGAGACAAATCTTCACAAGGTGCTACCAGAACATAGTCGAGTTCACTGTCAACAGGTGAGTTTTTCAGAATGTAGTACACTCAGCTCGAATACAAGACTAAATCAGTCCTTACTCACGACTTCATCGGGACAGTTGAGACAAATCTTCACAAGGTGCTACCAGAAGCAGTCTTAGATCTAGTCAAGATCGAGATTCAATTATTCAGAACATTCAGCAGTCCGGGTTATTGGAGGTCGCTTCCATTCCTATCTCTGTTCATTGTATTGAGTTCGTAATGTCTTGTATTAAGCATTACAACTCTGCTACTCGTGAGATAGTGTCAGTAGATGGACGAGTTATTTGCAGTCTCAAGCCTTTGGACGTTGAAAGAAGCTTTGGTATACCTCAGCACCCGAATAGTCTAGTTATTTCTATGGAGCAGTGCGAGCATGCATTCAATGCTGATGTGGACAAGTGCCAGAATAAAATGGCAGAAAGATGGTTAAAGCAAGCGAGGAACAGATTGCCAAACAATGTGGGTCGTGGTGAGTACAAGGATGAGTACTCGATTCTAATTACACTCTTGAATCGTGTCTCAAGTCAATCACATGCAAATGTTTTCCAGCCTTGGATGTATTACATTATCGGTCGCATCATATCTGGGCAGGAGCATTATGACTGGGCATCCTTCATCAGCAATGTTATTCACAAGCAGATCACCGGTTTCCTAGTTGCTCATGAGTTTCACATGTGTTCTTATCTCGTGTACTTGATTGCTTATCAAGGTCAGTTCCAAAGATTAAACACCGTGGGCATTCTCAGTGTTCAGAAAGTCTATCACTATTATGATCAGCTTGAGTTCAATAAGGCTGAACGTCATTTCAAGCGTGTTCACGAGGCTTTCTTGACTTATACAGTGAGAAATTTGGACCGGGAGTTGCACATTCGTATCTCGGCAGTTGCTAGAGCAATGATGGATGGTTGGGCGGATTGGTTTATCCAGTTCCCGACATACACCTACATCCGAGTATATGGATTTATAGGAAATCCAGCTATGCTTCCACGTTATCCTTCGGATAAGACAGTTTTTATGGAGTTCCTGAGGCAGTTGCATGATGTTCATCGTCTTTTACGCCGCAAGCATAGACCAGCTGCCAACTTTCCTTTTCAGTTTGGAATGTATTGGTGCAAGACGACAGTTGATGCCAAAGTTGCCGGACAGGAGCTCGAGAAATATCATCTCAAGTATCTTGTTGAGGCACATGCCTATGATCTTTGGGGTCATTACACAACTTGCCTTGCTGGACGTGCATATCATGAGCCTTCTATGGAGGATTATTGGGCAAACTGCGCAGACGACTTTGAGGTTCACAGACGTAGCTATGGCCACTTCTCTCTCTCACAGATTTTTGTTTTCTTGTCAGAAGATGTGGGAGGTTTATCAGATGATGAGGGAGAAGTTCTTCCTCAGTTTTTCAGAGAGCAGGTTGACAAACAACCGCTGCCAGCAGTTGATTGGTACGCCAAGGAGTATGCAACAGTAAAGGAGAGGTCAAGTAGAGTTATTCAAAACAGTATACTTTACCTCGATAGCAAGAGGACCAGGAGGGTAAGTGTGCCTAGAGCAGAGCCGCCAGCGGTGAATCCTTCACTACCTTCCTCGTCAAAACCTAAACAGAAGAAAAGGAGTAACCCTCCTAAGAAAGGTCAAGCGCCAAATAATTCAAAAGGCAAGGCGCTTGCCATTGATTCACGTAAAGAGCTTGACAGACAGCCTATCACAGAGCCAGTTCAGAGGCCAATTCAAAGTCCACCAATGCCTGAGGTTCAGCCTCAAGTTCCTACACCAGTTTCGGAGCAGTCACTAGCCCCAATTCATATTGAATTGGATTTAGACTCCCCATCTCACAGTGGTTCTTCTACATACTCACTCTCGTCACAGCCTCCTGTTGTTAGTACAGATCCTTCCAGTAACATTAGCCGAGATCAGTCTTGGATTGAGAATCAACTGGGAAGGAAGAGGAGGCAGCCATCCTCTGTCCTTAATCATTCATATTTTGATCAGGTTTACCAGGATGTGCAAGACAAGAGGATCAAGAACATGGTCCACATGGAGAGGAATACCGATATGGAGATTGTCGTTGAGACTGCTATACCTCCACAGGGGAAGAGCTTGGATGAGTTGGAATCTCAGGACTTCGAGGTTATCACAGTCAACTTTGGTCGTAGCACACGCCAGACTCAGGTTGATCTCCTACAGGTTGCTACAGACAGTGCCAGGGATAGAATGCTGAAAGACGAAGAGGATAAGGCAGCCCTCAAGGCTGAAATCAGACAGCTTTGTCAATACATTTTTAGCCTTGTACACAGGTCAGATGTCATTGCCACACTCCCACCGATGCTTGAGCCTCCAGCAGAACAAAGTCAACTTAATCATTTAGTTGCATATGGCAAGCGTTTGGATGAGTGGGAGGAGGAGTTCATTGCTAGAGGCCGTTCTATGCTCACAGAGTTATATCAGTTGCGGTACAATGCACGAGAGCTCCGTCTATGTCTTTAGGATGAGGAGCGAGACATGGCAATTAACAGACCCCGGGATGAGATTATGATTGCTCACCTGAGTATGGCATATGAATCAGTCATAGATGTAGAAGATAAAGAAGCTATCTACTCTTGGAAAACACAGTTGGTTTTCAAGGCAAAGATAGAGGAGACTGTGGCGTCAGAGTTGGCTGAGAGTAGAGAGCACGTTACTAGTGCACTCCGGTTTGTGAGAACCTTAGTATCTCGCTTACCGTGTCGATATCAGATTGAGGGTAGTGCGTATGTTGAGCTTACCAATGTATAGTCAGAGCTCCAAGCACTCACTCATACTATTTTCAGTGGGGAGACCGTTGGCTGTAAGATTAATCAGCTTACAGTCATGTCAGCATTGTTCGATGAAGCAACAAGGAGTAGGGGTGAACTTCAGTCCTAGATCATAGCTGGTGAGGACATGTTGCGTAGGCATAGCATTCTTCGACAGAGTATCAGAGCTCCAGATAGTGATGCAGTTAACAATCTCGTTGAGGGATTGGTTGCTCGAGATCACGATCAGTAGACTTCAGTTCCCACCTCTTAGAATAGATATTACACAAAGGAGTTAAACTTGGCATTACTTTCTCAAGTTAACTCGCTGTCTTATCTCATGCATATCTATTCTGAGATCAGCTTTATTTACTTGGAGTTTTATTTAGGGTTTACGTTAACTGATGGTAGTGTTCCAGTTAACATGCTTGCACAATTGTCCATTTTTTTTAGATTAGATGTTTCGGTTAATTGATGGTAGTTTTCTAGTTAACTGTATAGTTTGCTTTATTAGGGTTTAGCAATAAATCTTGCATGCATTGCAAGACTGTAGTTGACTCAAGGTGATTTTAGGGTTCCCTACACCTTTGATGTCTATAAATAAGAGTTTTTGCTCATTTGTACATAATTTTTGCACAAGAGAGAAATATATGTTGTGCCTACCTTGCCTTCGATATTGCTCGTTCTGTATCTGTTCATGCATTTTTGCTATTATGATGAATTGTTATGCCACTTGAATTTCATGCAATTATAATGGTGAATTCTTTCCTTAGTTAGATCAAATCTGTTTTGTGTTCAATAAACTCGTCCAGATTGAGCTGATAGATGTGCCACCTTGCCTTCAAGTTGAGAATCTGTACTTGGTTATCGTGTGATGTGTGTGAATAATAAACTTATTCAGATTGAGCTGATAGTTGTGCCACCTTGCCTTCAAGTTGAGAATTTGTACTTAGTTTATCGTATATTGTTGTTTCCAATAAACTTGTTTAGATTGAGCTGATAGATGTGCCACCTTGCCTTCAAGTTGAGAATCTATACTTGTTTATCGTCAGATAGTCATTCTTGCTCCATTTCCTCATGCTCTGTTTTCTTGAGGAAACTGGATAGATTTTAAGTAATTAAGCCTAGTTGTAGTTAGTAGTCTACGAAACCAGAAAATACTTAGCTGCAACGTATATAGTTTTTGAGAAAGCCTTGTACCTCTTACAGCTGAGACAAAAAGATAGGATATAGTTTAGTTAACTTTCCTTTTCAAAGCATTTTTGTCAAGCACAACAAGGGAGCTTCCCCTCCTAATTTGAAGAGCACTCATTGTGTAGTGTGCATAGCTGTCTGTACCAACTCTTACTCCAGAGGTGCTAGTTGTTACGCCAACACATATAATGATCAAGATCAAGAAGACAAGAATCTGTATGAGTGTCCCCAATGACACTACTCGAATCAGATGGAAAACAAAGGAAAACACCTGGAACTCGAAGATACAGATGGCAAAGGTACCAAGAGTTTGAAGAACTGGTCAAGTCAAAATGGAAGGTTGCCTCGAAAAAATAGGAATGCAAGAGTGTCCATATGATAAGTGCTCCATCTCACCGAAATGCATGGGTAACCAGCTGCTGCATCCACCTAGTACATAAGAACAAATACTGTATACATAGCTCACTCCAACAAAACCAAGGAAGCAATAACACCAACAGTAGAAACCCCCCATAATGTTGAAAAGGGAGAGGCGTGACAAGTACACTGAAACTGAATGCCTAAAAGTAGTGCATGAATAGGAAGCAAGAACATCTGAAGCTGCAATCATGAAAGTACAAGTAAATAGAAAGGATGTGAAAACAAAAGTCACATACGCATGAAAAAGGTATGAAGGAAAACATCAACCCCCATGGCACTTTATATCATAGTGCGAGTACAATAAGGCACAAAGTGATGTGCAAGAATCCCAATACTACACATACAATGGTAAGGCACTTTCTTTCAGTGTGTTTACAAATGATAAATACATGCAATGTGAACCCATAAAGTCCAAAAAAGACAACAGCTGAGAAGAAGAATTTCTGAAAAAAAACCAAAAATCAAATCTAGAAACCACTTGCACCACTGCGAAGAGCTTGGAAACAACTTTCCGACAATAGCTCGTTTGCCCATTTTCGACATCGTATGCAAAAGTTATGCCAAAAATACTAAAGGCAACCCTAGAAAAGAAGATCTGACTTTGACTAGAAATAACAGGGACGTGAGAAAAAATCTCCAAAAAATACCTGCACCACTCGAAAGTACTCTAAATCCTCTTTTCAATGATATCTTGTTTGCCCGATTTCGACACCGTGGATAAAAGTTATGGCCTCTGGAAGAAAATAGCTCCCAAATTGCAAAAAATAGTCTCTGCATTAAATTTGACAGCCAAACAGCCGTCGCAACAAAACTGCAAGCCTAAATTTGATGGATAAACGGCCATCACAACATTTTTACAATTTGGCTTATTAAAAAAAATTGTCTTTTTTTAAAAAAAAAAACAATTAAAAAAAATTACAATTATATATATATTTTTTTAAAATATAAAAAAGAACATCTATTTTTTTTTTTAAATATTCATTAAAAAAAGTGGCGAGCCCTTGCGCAAGACTGTGCATGACTTGTGCAGGTACGACCTGCGCAGTACCCTACGCAGGTACAAACCTACACAAGGTTCCTACCTTTAAAAAAAAAATTGTGTTAAAAAGCAAAAAAATTATAAAGCTTTTTCAAAAGCTTTTAAATAAATTTTTTTCAATAAAAAAACTGCAAATTTTTATGCAGGAAAAAAATAAATAATTTTTTTATGAAAATTTTTACCTCGGAAAGCATGCTGGGGAGGCTGTACGGCTGCCTTGGCAATTTTTTTTTTGCCTCAGATGCTATTTGCTCAGATTTCAATGATTTGATAGGCAATATTAAGGTTTTTGGGCCTTCTGAGCGCGATGGTGATGTCCGTTCGGGCTCAAAATGCACCAAAAATACAGCTACCCTTCGGATCTAGAGACAAAGCAATCGCTTCAAAACCTTGTAGATCTAGCGTCCGGAGTCGAAATCAAGCAAAACAAAAGCCAAATTTGACTTTCTCGACAACTCTAGATCCAACAACGAGGTCCTTTTTACACAAAAATGCTTCAAAAAATGCCCACCTCAAAAATTTGCAAAAAACAGCAAAGGGGATTCAGATCTGAAGCCTGCAACCCTTGTTGAAGAAGAAAACCTCATAAATCAAGAAAAGGTTTGTTGAATCCACGCTCTGATACCATGTTAGAATTGTGAAACAAGCACAAAACCACAAGCCACAGGATCAAACAAACAAAGACACCTTCCACGCAAGAGATCTGCAAACAAGAATTGCTATATTCATCAACAAGGAAAAGTTACAGAAAAAGTTTTCAAGAAGATATGAAAGCCGTGATATTTCCCGTGAATGATATCCGAGTAATTACAAATAGGGTTGAATGCTTATAAGAGCAAAGCCCTAAATGAGAAAGGATCAAATCATGACAAGTGTCAACATCACATGAGATGAGACATAATGATCTAATATTAACTCAACTAATAAAGCATTCATAAGTTTAGCTAAAGTGTGTGAGAATAAATTAGACTAATAATCAATTAAAGATTAATTAATTATTAGCTAATGCATGATAACTCTAACAAAAAATACCTTTTTTTGCAAAAATATTCCTCTATGATCTCCTTGGTAGAAAATGGGCTCTTACACGTGTAGAAATATCAAACCAATCACTTTGGTAGCTTCACCTATCAAACTTCAACTCTATTCGAGTCATGGCAAGCAAGAATGAAAATTCAGCAAAAATGAATGTTTTTTGAGTTTTGCATTCACAATGAGGTAAAATAGTTTGTTTGTCTTTCAAATGCTTCAACAAGCACTTGTTAGGGTAAGGGATTCATTTTTATGCATCCAAATCAAATTCAAATGCATAAAACAATTAAATGTAAAATAAATATTAAAAAAGCATCAAAGTTTTGTCAAGTTCGCTCCAAGCTGTACCAAATTTTGTCATGTTCAAAGAGGGTTCACTTGAGACAAGCCCACAGGGAAAAGACAACACGTTGGCTATATCCCTTGCCAGATCACACCAAAATCCAAACTAAGAGAAAATTGTACCTAGATCCAAGGGGTCTCTAAAAAGAACTAGTAACATAGTTATTATTGTGCCACAACATGCCCAAACTCATATTGGTTTAAGATCCCAAATCCTTCTTTTAATGAAATCCTCTTTTTAATGACTTTGTGATTAATTGCACTTTTGTTGCACTCATTCCACAAGTTCCTTTATAAGACATCCTATGCATGCTACACTTTTCCACACAAACATATATATTATTGCAACTCTATCCCCACCCATTGTTGTGTCTTCTACTAAAAGTTGGAATAATATGTTGGCCCAAACTCAACAAATCATTATGTTAACCGAAATAATTTATCGTATCCATTTAATTGTTTTGCCTCATGTTGCCCTTAGTTTGTGTCATTCCTAATGCATAATAATTAATAATATAGATATACCTTATGGAATTCTAAAGGTATTTTCTGCAATAACCCTCCATTGGATTTTATAAACCCATCATATCCATGCAATGCACCCTTTGCCTTATTTTCTTACCTTTTCTTTTCTATGTGCTCTCATCTACGTGATCTGTTTAGGAGTCAAGCATATAATCCCTTAAAGCATATAAATTAGAATGTATGGCTTGTCACATTTGGACCCTCACTTGTTTTCATTGCATCTTTCTCCACGTGAGTTGTGTAATGCATGATTCCCAAATATTGTCAACCATAATGTTTGTAAGGTTAAAGGTCTATGTTGTCTAAGGCATGATTGAATTGTTTTAATTCTTTGTCACATCCATGTGACCCTTTAAAACTCCAGCAAAACCTACGTTTCAACTTGTGTTTGTGTGAGCACTTTGTATCTACTAGGCTTTATAATGCATCACATGTGCAAGCCCACTGATTTGCCTTTTATCCGTCCTAGGAAAAGTGCAATGTGGCAATGCATCAGGGATAAAGCCTAAAGTCGGATTGTGGATCCAATATACATTAAACCCTATGGCTTGTTGTGTCTAGAAAGAAAGAAAAAGTGGTTAAAGAAGCTGATGAGGTTCATGGAGATATGTTGCGTAATGTGTCAAATACCAACTGTCATGAACATTTTTGAGTCATAAGCCTAAAAGATTAATGGGATTAATTCGGCAAGGCGATGGGGAGAAATTCTAAATCTTATAAAATTTTGGAGATTGCCTATCCCATTTATTTCTGTGTGAAATGATTTCAAGAGACATAAATTGAAGTTGGGTGATTTCAATTTTCTCAAAGATTGTTCCAGCTGCACAAAGATCACAATTTGGCAAGTTCATTGGTGAATTCTAGTAGTTTAGGGTCTTGTAGAGAAACCATGACACCAAAATCCAAGACTAGATGCCCCTATCTACACCCCAAACACTAACTTATAGGGACACCATTTTCATGCCATATGTAGTGAGGCTAAAGCATTTTATGCAAGCTTTCAACCTAATAGAGATATGAGAGAGTTCGACCATAGAAATTCCCTAACCCAGGAGGATATTGCAATTTTTATCTATGGATTGTACATCAAAGCATCATGCCTGCATCATGCAGCAACCAAACCAAAGGTCTTTCATTTCCTAACCTAGTTCATGATATTTGTACAAAATGTTCATTTCAAAATGAAATTAGTTTTTCTACAAAAGGAAATAGGATTGTAAATATTACTAGTCTGATTTTTAGAGAAATGTTGTGTCTACTTGAGTCGCTTAAAATATGATGCCCAATGTTTTGAAAACTGGCACAAGAAAAACATCCATTAAGTTTTAAGAGAGTGGTCAAGGAACACAAACCACTAGGTAAGTCAGCAAAACATCAATTTGAATTATGTAAGCATGTTCAATAGCATGGTGAAAGACGGAACGCTCTTGCTTAACAAATTATATGATGCCCTAGATACGCATCATGTGAATCTTTGGTGGGGTGCCCTTGCTTTCTATCATTCTAAATGACACGATTGTACCTAATTGGGTAAAATCTGTTGGGAAATGTATCTCAACCTTGCTCCTAATTGGGTAAAATCTGTTGGGAAATGTATCTCAACCTTGCTCCTAATTTTAATATTACAAAAGGTGAGATTTTCGGGTATAAAATGGAAAAACGCAATTTTGGGGATATAAGCTTTGTTTTGGGTGAAAATGAAAATTCTCAGTTGCTCTACACAGCCCATGGTGGTGCCGGTTGTGTAGATCTCTTCAATTATATCAAAATAAAAAAAGAGAGGCCCAATTGGTCCATTAAATCAAAATTTATGGCCCTCAAAAGTTTGTGTAAGAAACGTAAGAAGTTGTTGGATGCATAACAAAGCTGTAAAGGGCAGTTACACCTGTTGACTAGCTTATGATGCATATTATGAAACATCGTAAGGCATCTTTGCTTGGGGGATTATTTGGGCACCACTTTAGGGTGGCTTTAGCTGATGGGTTTCAAAATACCATTTGATGGTTTCAAGTTTTGTATCTCCTACATATTAGGTGCTTGAGATGGAGGGTGTGTGTAGAGTTTTGTAGATACAGTTTAAGTTGTAAGAATTTCCTCCAAATCTATGATTGGTGGCACTCTTGTGAAGGCTTGCAATGCAAGTGTATTGTAATTGTGATTCATTGAATAATATATCGAGCTGTTTTAGAGTATGGGTGTTTTCTCCCAAAAGGATTTTTCCCACGTACACCTATGTTATGGTATTTATTGTTTATTTTCTGTTTAAATGTCTTTCTACTTTTTGTAATTGTGAGATTGAAATTTGCACAAAACTCTCAAAATATTAGTGTAAGAATTCTTTCCGCATACTTTGCTTCCTTTCATTTGGTATCAAAGTCTAATCACCTTATATTCTAGGTGTTGGGTAGAGAGATTTTTTACTACTCTTCATTTGAATGGGAGCTTGTACAAAGAGAGTTTTGATCTTATTGCAAGAAGAGATGACAAGCACATCAAGGATAGAGATGGAGAGGTTCTCAAGCACAAATTTTGAGTTGTGAAAGCTCAAGATGAAGGATGTGCTTGTAGACTGAGATCTATAGGCTATAGTATTTAGATCCAAACCTACAACATCACAAGAAGACTAGGACAAGATGGATAGAAAGGAAAAGGGTCTTATTAGACTCAGTTTGGCCAATTTAGTGGTGTTGAATGTGTAAGAAGAATCTACCACAATGAATCTTTGGACAAAGCTTGGAGAAATTTATCAAGCTAAGTCCATGATGAATAAGCTTTTCCTCAGAAAGAAGTTGTATAC
The DNA here is from genome assembly GCA_007258455.2 of Sequoia sempervirens. Taxonomy (NCBI): domain Eukaryota; kingdom Viridiplantae; phylum Streptophyta; class Pinopsida; order Cupressales; family Cupressaceae; genus Sequoia; species Sequoia sempervirens. Next base: position 118,257 of record VDFB02256234.1, on the reverse strand, counting down.
CCTCGGGATGGAGGATGGTGGGTTTGTGGCTGAACCATAGTTGGCAGACTTGCAAAAAACTCATGAGTTTTCTTGAGTTTAACTCACGAGTTTTTTCTCGGATGAGTTTTGCCGAGTTTTTTCGAAAAACTTGGGAGTTTTTGCCAAGTTTTTCGAAAAACTCGGCTATGCAAAACTTAAAGCTAAAAACGTCTTTTTTGATGTTTATTAAGCAATTTTTTAAGTTCCCGAGTTTTTGTCTAGTTCACATCAAGGTTGGTTTACAAAATATGAAGAATATGATGGTGGGAAGGTGTATGTAGGAGATGATTCTAATCTGAAGATTGTTAGTTGTGGTAGAGCCCTAATTTGATTCCCTAATGGACGAGTGAAGGGAATCAATGGTGTACTACATATCCTTGGTTTGGCATGAACCTACTCTTTGTAAGTAAACTAAATGATGCAAGTGTGCAAGTTGTTTTCTCAAGTGGAGGGTGTAAGATGGTTAGAGAAGTTATGGTTCTTGCTAAGGATGTTTAGATTGGCGCTCTATTTCGGCTAGATGCATGCACAATTCAATCTAATAATTCTTCAATTCCTGCAGTGAAGATATCTACAAAATCTTCAACTCCACCATTGGAACCAACAACAAAGAGGTGTGTTGTGTCTATTTCTGATGGGCATGCTTTCTAGGTACCTAGGGGTGCTCATGCTTTGGAGACTAAGCTTCCAGCAAAGAAAACAATGTTATGGCACCAAAGGATGGGTCATATAGGTGAGAAGGGTTTAACAACTCTAAAAAATAAAAACCTTGTTGAAGGGTTAAATGATTGTAATCTTGAATTTGATTTACATGAACATTGCATATATGGGAAACAAAACTACATTCAAATTTACTCTAGTTACCATAAATCTTCTAGGGTGTTGGATTTAATCCATTTTGATGTATTTGGTCTTGTTAATGTTCCTTCAATTTCCAAATTTGTATATTATGTTTCCTTCATTGATGATTACAATGGAAGAAATTGCATATATTTTCTAGAAAGTAAATCTAATGTCTTTAATTGTTTTATAGAGTTTAAAGCTATTGTAAAAAATCAAACTAGCAAGAAGATTAAGACTTTGAGGACTAATAATGGTGATGAGTTTTGTTCAATAAATTTTGATAGATTCTATAAAGACCATGCGATAGAAAGACATAAAACAACTTTGTACACCCCTCAATAGAATGGAGTTGCAAAAGAATGAATAGGATGTTGATGGAGAGAGATAGGAGTATGCTAAGCAGGGCTGTCCTCGAACAAAACTTTTGGGCAGAAGCAATTGCCAAAACTTGCTACCTGGTTAACAAGTCTCCTACACTAGCTCTTGTTGATAAGATACCTATAGCGGTGTAGTCGGAAAAAATCCCTCATTGAGACATCTTTGCATCTTTGGTCATGATCAAAGTTGGAGAACAAGGTTGTAAAATGTATTTTCATTGGCTATAGTGTTAGTGTGAAAGGATACAAGCTTTGGGACCTTGTGGCTAAGAGAATTTTGTATAGAAGTGTTACCTTTAGAGAAGTCTTCTTCCACAGTATTGTAGCCAAAGAAGGATGGAAAGAAAGATGTGTTCAACTAACCCCAAAGATCGAGAAGGTTGAACTAGAAGCCCATGAATGACCTATAGAGGAAGAAAGCTCATATAGTTCAAAAGAAGAGATATAACCTCCACCTTAGACATTGAGGAGGTCCACTCGAAAAAGATAGCAACCAGAAAGGTATACTCCCCCTGATTGGAGATGCATTTTTGCTTTGATTACTAACACCAATGAGCCAAGTACTACAAAGGAGGCTATGAATATGGATGATGCACAACCCTAGAAAGTGGCTATGGATGACGAGATGGCGGTGTTGAAGAACTATAACACATGGGACCTAGTACCTTTGCTTGATAGATGAAAGTTTGTTGGATGCAAATGGGCGTTCAAAAGAAAAATAGGGTTTGATGGTAGTATTGAGAAGTACAAGGCAAGATTGGTTACAAAGGGTTATTCCAAGGTTGAGGGAATAGATTATGGTGAGATTTTCTCTCCAATTGTAAAGCTGACACCCATTTATTTTCTATTATCTCTTGCTGCAACATATGATCTTGAGGTTGGGCAAATGGATGTGAAGACAACATTCCTTCATGATGATTTGGAGGAAGAGATTTATATGACACAGCTAGAGCACTACATTGAGAAATGTAAAGAACATTTGATCTATAAGTTGCAAAAAGTTTTATGGTCTTCAACAATCTCCTAGGATGAGGTATCAAAAGTTTGATTCTTTTGTGTTAAGTTTGGGATTTCTAAGATCCAAACTAGATCATTGCATCTACTATAAGATGGACGGTGATTTTTTTCTCATTATTGCATTATAAGTTGATGATATGTTGTTTTTCGGTAATGGGAAAAGTTTGATTGTGATTTGAAGTCTCAACTTTCAGCAAAGTTTGAGGACTTAGGGGCAGCCAAGTACATCTTGGGGATGAAGATCAAAAGAAATAGAGTGAACAATTTTTTTTGGTTGGACTAGAGTTAAGTATGTGAATGTATTGTTAGATAGGTTTGAAATGATAGATTGCAGGCCATTGTGTATTTTTGTTACAATAGGGACAAAGTTATCTGTTGAGCAATGCCCAATTTCTCCTAGTGAGATGGAGGATATAAGCAAAGTACCTTATGCTAGTGTAGTTGAGAGTTTGATGTATGCTATGGTTTGTACAAGACTAGACATTGCCCAAACAGTGGGAGTCCTTAGTTGATGTATGGATAATACTAATCTTGGATGAATACATTGAAATGCAGTGAAGAGGGTCTTCAGGTATTTGAGAGGTACCTCTAAGTATTCCTTATGCTATCATGGTAATCCTATAGGGGACAAACATTTTGCTTGTATTCATGGATTTGTGGATTTAGATTGGTTGGAGATATTGACAACAAAAGGTCCACTAGTGGATACGTTTTCACTATGTTTGGTGGTGTAATCAATTGGATGAGTAAGCGACAAGCTATAGTACATGGAAAAACCTCATGCTTTTAAAGAAGCCATCTAGCTTAAGAAAAGATGTTATTAAGTGTAGAAAAATGTACTCCTTTACATTTTCACACTCTGTTTGGGACCTCTTAATTAAAATGGACGAGCGCCCATTGTCTAAGCAATTGGAACTCCAAAAATTGATTTATTTGTTCAATCGGTGGCTCCTTTATAGAATTGAGATGGCCTTGATATCGCTATGGAACTAGTAACAAGTGGTGGTAACATCCATTAATCGATGATTTTAGAATAATTCCATCCCTTCAAACATCAATAAAGATTGTAGCAACATCAATATCTATTATTATCAACTAGAATAATCTTCAGTAGCATCAGCAAACAATCTCTTCGAACATTGATCAATGAGTAGTCCTTTCCTTCATATGCATTGTATTGATATATTCAGGAGTTTTAGTCGAACATCCAACAACCATAAAAAAAAATACTAATTATTGTTCAAATGAAGTCGATCAATAATAAAAATACTTTTTCTACTTGCACTTCATTAAAATGGGACATTACATATATCAATACTCACCTAAATATAACTATCTCACCCAAACCTTTTGTTGCCTTGACACATAGTTCCATAAGTATCCCTCCACCCATTTGTTGACAGTCTCAGTTTGTCCATCTGTTTGTGGTTGGTAACTCATGTTAAGAGTCAATTCAGTTCCACTCAATTTGAAAAAATCCTACCAAAACAAACTCATAAACTTGTCCCTCTCGCTAACAATATTTTTTGGCATCCCATGTAACCTAAATACCTCCTTGAACAAATCTGCTACTTGAACTACTATATATATTGCTGAAATGGCATAAAAATGAGCAAATTTGGTCAATCTATCGACTACCACATATACACAATCGTTCCCTTGCACCTTGGGAAGTTTTGTGATAAAGTCCATAGAAATGCTTTCCCGTTTTTTGTTGGGAATGGGCAAGGGTTGTAACAAACCAGCTGGGTATGTATGCTCATTTTTGTTTTGTTGACATGTAGGACATTCTTGTACATACTTAAAGACTTCATTCTTGAGTCCTTTCCAAGAAAACCTTTCATGAATCTGCCTATAAATCTTATAAAAACCAATGTGGTCAGCCATAGGAGCATCATGAAATTATTTCAAAATCGTCAACTTAAGCCTTGATTCAGGGACTAACCAAATCCTCTCCTTATAAAATATGAGCTCACCCCTTACCTTATATCTACCATCATGCAATGACCCCTCCAAAATACTATTAGCCAATGTATTTTTGGCATACTCGGCAAAAAATTGTACCTTCCAATCTGCTACAATCTTGGTCAAAGAACACAATTGTGGCCTTCTTGACAAGGCATCAGCCACCACATTCTTTTTCCCTTTGACATACTCAATGTCAAATCGTAAGCTTGGAGCTTACTCACCCACTTTTTTTGTCTATCATTGAGATCCCTTTGATTTAGGAAGTACTTAATGATAAGCACATGGTGATACTGAGGGGGGGATGAATCAGTATCTAACAATCCTCTACGTTTCAAAATTTGATCACAATTAAAATCATTCAAGTAAGATCTAGCAATTAGGAACACAATTAGAACACATGATTTATGTGGAAACCCTTTCGGGAGAAAAACCACAGCACAATATTGCATATGTATTATAGTTTAATCTTCTACTTCTTGTAGGCTCCAACCTACTTTTCAAAGTCTCAAATCTCTATACAAACTGAGCTTCAACTCAGCAAGAGGCTCCAACCTCAACTTGATAGACTCCAACCTCCACATACAAACTGAGCTCCAACCCAACAAGACGCTCCAACCTTAATTTGATAGGCTCCAACCTATTGGAGGCTTCAACCCCCACAATCTGATCCAAACTCTCTTCCTTATAAATCTGATAACCAATCACAAATCTGATCCAATTTCAAGTCTGATTCAAATCATGTAATCTCTCTTTTCACAAATCTGATCCACACTCCAATATCAACCTTTCTTTCAAATCTGATCACTATTTTGCACAATATCTCTCACTAATCTGACCCAATCTATGCACCAATTATTTCACAGAACTGATCATAATCATGGCAATATGTTAACATAATTTTCTGCCTTACTATCTTCTCAAAATCACTTCACAATCTGCTTTTACTCTTCATATATATTCGTTAGATTTATTTGCATTTATTATTCAAACATGGGCTGCATATGCACTCAAAATAAATCTGATTTACACTTCATTTTTCTGCCCTTTTATCTCTTTTAATCTGTTATTTTCTTCAGAAATAAATCATTAAAATTTCTTATTTGAAAACCCACATTTCATCTTCCTTAAATACCATCTACTATGCCTCTTCATAAAAGAGGTGTCTCATCACAAGGAGTCGGCCATATAATTCCATGCTCAAGGATCAGCTTCATAAACTAATTTCAGCACTTACATTATTGACCACATCTTACCTTTATTTGGGCGAATATATATGTCTTGAAGGAAGTCGGCCATATGAAGAATTCATTGCTTTTGTTTCTTTAAACACTTCCTTTTATTCATCACTTCTGATCGCATATTTTTATTATATACATGCTCACCTTAATATAAGCAATTTGCATATTGTTTATATGCCTTTGACTTGTTGATTAAGAGAGAAGTTGGCTGTCTTTCCTCAAGTATAATTACTGCCTTTTCTAATATTCTTGGCTGCCCATCTTAGTGAGAATAACTTTTGTTCTTCATTACAGATTCGTTGCATATATTTATCCTATATTGCTGATTTTAACTTTTACACATTAATATATGCCTTTGTTGGCTAGCATTCAACAAGAAATAGAATGAATTCTAGGTACTACCATGTAAGGGTGACTCATCCATCTTATGATCAGAGATTGAATCAATTAGTGGTCTTTGGCCTTTTGCCTCTACACCTTTGACATCAATGACAATTATGTGACATTCCTTCTTGATATCACTGACACTAAAAATAATCCTGCCAATACGCTTTGACATCAATGACAACAATTCCAACATTTAAGGCTATTATGATCGGTCTTAACAATAAACTTGCCTCCAACGAGATATTGCCTAAATTTGCCAAAGCATGCATAATAGCAAGCATCTCTTTATCATATATGGAATAGCACTGCTCTCCATCTCTCAACTTCCTGCTCTCATAAGCTATTCGGTACGTGTCTTGCATTAGGACAACACCTATCCCTTCACCCGAGGCATCACATTGCAACTCAAATGGTTTAGAGAAGTTAGGAAGAGCCAACACGAGACATGTGCTCGTCAATTTCTTCAAGTTATCAAATGATTGCTGCGCTGATCTAGACCAAACAAAAGCTCCCTTCTTGGTCAAATTTGTAAGAGAGGCTGCTAACTATGAAAACCCCTTGACAAACCTCCTGTAGAAACCACATAGACCAAAGAAGCCCTTCAATTGTGTAAGATTTGTGGGTGGGGGCCAATCAAGGATTGCCTTAATTTTTTTTGGATCAAGACTCACTCACTTAGAGCTGATTATGTGACCAAGATGCAACAACTCTGCTAACCCAAATCACATTTGGTCTCCTTGGCATACAAAGACTCTGCCTCAAGTATACTCAACACCTCATCTAGATGCTGCAAGTGCTCATCCCAAGTCCTACTGAAAATCAAGATGTCATCAAAGAGTATTAACACAAACTTACGGAGCTGCCTATGAAACACCCAATTCATAAAGGACTGAAAAGTAGCAAGAGCATTAGTCAAGCCAAAAGGCATAACAAGGAACTCGAAATGTCCAAAATGGCATCTGAAAGTTGTTTTCTCTATATCCTCCTCTCTAACCCATATCTGATGTTAATCAAATCTCAAGTCTATCTTAGAGAAATATACAACTCCATATAGCTCATCAATGAGCTCATCTATCTAGGAATGGGGTACCTGTTTTTTATGGTCTTTTTATTTAGAGCCCTGTTTCAGCTGAGCAAGTTCTCTGAAATGCAACTCAAGGTCCTTATCGAACCCTGAATGAGTTTGTTAGTAAACTCATTCTATGTGGTGGTAAGGTTGTGGCTCGGTGTAACTAGACCGTGGTACCACCACTCATGTGTAATCGCATCCAAATGCAATGTGGAAAACTTATTGCCTCGTCCTCTACTTTAGGCCTAAAAGCCAAATAATTATCCAACTTTTGAACCCATGCTTTGGCTGTGCATTTGTTGCTGCCATCAAAGTGAGCTAATGTGACCTTACCCAAAGCTTGTTGAAAATCTCTCTGCACTATTGATCCTCTATACTCAACTCTACCACTGTTCCTCTTCCTCTGGTTCAAGAAATTATTCAATGATAAATGGTTATGAATCTCCTTTGAAAGTGTAGCATACTCTACCCATCCATCCCTTATCTCATCTACTAGAGGAGCCTAAACCTCTAGAACAATATGTGCATCCTCCCTATGTGTAAAGGTAGACTTAAGTGGCCTTCATACTGATCTAGATACTGCTGCAGCAGTATGTCAATTTGTGTTCTGCTGATGAAAAGAGCTACCCTCACTCTTTTGCGTAGGAGTAGATAAAGTAACAACCTAATTCAACTTTCCCGTCCTTTGGGACATCATATCCATTATTGCATCTAATTTTCTCTCTGCTCTAGTGTTTGGATTAACAGAACCAGCTCGTCCTTTATCCCTTTTTGCCATATTCCCTTAACTACTTTCACTATCAATGGGTGAAACCTAATGTATTCCAAGGATACCGGAAATAGTATCTCCTTCTCGGACCTGTGGGGACTATCACTAAGTTTTCCTCAGTTCCCTATTGAAATATCTATGCTTTCTTTCACTCATAGAAGGTATCACAACTTAGCAAAGTTCAAAAAACACAGGCTGGCAGGAAAAGTCCAGCTCTAATACCACTATAAGAACACACCTATATTTTTTTCATTCTTTTGACAATAATAAACAATTGACATAAACTGAAAATAAGGATTTATTCTGATATTACTCAGTCTGAAAATACATAGCATATTCAATCATTGTTGTTCATGGAAAATTGATGAAAACTAACATTCCAAATGGCCACAAGCACATGATAATATCATTCTTACATTACTTCAATATGAGAGTACCTCTCTTTAATTTGTAAGTTGATTATTGCAGGGTCTGATATTACCCCTGTAGCTGTTCATACCAGCAGATAACACACATGAAACTCTCCAACTGTGCAATGAATACTCAGGAAAATCGCCAGCACCTTGCAAAACATACCCAGCAATAAAGAACAGCTATTACAAGGCAGAATAAGGAGATTTTCTGATATTTTATTACCATTGTGCAATCACCCAGCCAAAGTAGGCATTGGAGGTGCAGGGGTAACCAGCTAGGAATAGTCACAATACCACCAAACTGACTGAAACTCAGCTCCAAAATGCAGGGAGTAGGCCTGAACCCTAGACATCCTTGTTCCAACCCTGAAAAAGCCTCCAAACAGCAACGCTTCCCTACTAAAGTCTCATGCCCAACTTCTAACCCACATTGCTGATGGTACAACCCCCATAATAAATAATGATGACTGTAACCCAGGTTTTTAAACACTCAAACCAAGTTGCCCAACTTCAAGGAACTCAGCAAAATTAGCTTCAACTAATTTTGAAACCCTACAACACTTTTCCAAACATATCATGAGTGGTACAGACCATAGTTTACATACTCGGATTCGGAGAGTACTCGGCAAGCCCAAAATTTTTGACTTGGCAAATACTCGGAAAATACTCGGCAAATACTCGGAAAATACTCAGCAAATACTTGGCAATACTTGGCAACTTAAAAGGTATTAAAATATAATATATAACTTAATATATATAATAAACTAACTATATTTGTATTCTTTTATATATTATTATATTCATATTTCATAATGATAATCTATACTTATAGTATATACTATATATTAAAATATTTTATAATATTTAAAATTTTAATAATATATAAAATATTTATAATATTTTAAAGTTCTATAATGTATAAAATATAATCTATGATTGTATAGTATATATATTAAAATATTTTATAATATAATATTATAAAATATTTAAAATTTTATAATATTTTAAGATTTTATAATATATAAATTTAAAATAGAATACATAATAATAAATATATCTATAATATATTTAAACTATACAAATTTTATATAGTATTAGAAATTTTATAATTTATAGACTTTATAAAAATTTTAAACTTATATCCTCTAACTCATGCGATGTCGTGAGCTGTTCCTACAATTTGTGATGCCGATTGCAGTCACAATCGTGCAAGAAAATAGTGGAAATTTGTGGGTGTCTGCAAATTCAAGAGTGTCATCTGCAAATTCGAGGGTTTAATGAAGAGACTCTTCCAAAACGCGAGAAAAAATAGTTGCGTTGCTGCACATCACGATGCCCATAGCAACCAGTGCGCGGAAATAGAAGCTTCAAATCACGCCAAAAACGAAGGTAAAATTGAGGGTTAAAGTAGAAGAAACGCAGAAAAAAATGCATGAAATAAAAGCACTGTAGCATTTGGTGAGTAAAGGCAGAAAATAATCGTTTTGCTTGAAATCTGGAGATTAATCGGCGATTATGTAAACTATGGTACAGACCAGCTAGGGAAAATGGTACAGCCAACATAACCCTTCTGTAAAAACACTTCAAACTCACCAAATATTAACTGGAAATCATTGCAAACATCATCCCAAAATCTGCAAATCAAAACACCATAAAAATCCTCATTTTTTTTTGTAACCTTGAACTGTAAAATCTGAAAACAATGGTGATCCCTGAGGTAGAATGTAAGAGACCTACTGTCTCTAACCCTTGCAGACTGAAATGCTGAATGCTGAAGTTTGATTTGTTTTGAATGCTTTTGCAAATTTTGTGTAATTTTGAAAATAAATGCCTTTTTGTATTTTTTATAAATAAGATGCCAGGCAAGATAAATTACCATGAAACAATAAAACTTCAAGCTAACTAACTTTCAAAGAAGCTGCAATAAACTTTATTTGATAATATATTAATTGCAAGGCTCATTTAACACAAAACATACCCGAAATTGGAAGATTAAAGCATTATTCAAAATCTGGAAATTAATTGCAACTCTAAATATCATACCTGGTTTTCAAAGTAACAAAGGTAGGTCTGAAAATGCATTCACAGCAAACTGGAAACTCATCACAACCAATTCTGGAAATGACTATCAGCATACAGCAACCTAATAAATGTATACTTGGCAGCCAATCTGATCTTCTCCAACAAAATGATGCTTAAATGTGACGTCTAATGCTCAACCGCTCCAAAGGAGTAAGAACCAGCTCATATTCATAGGCATTTTTGCCCTCATGCATCACACGTCCTTGTCAAGAACTCTGTACAGCTGCTGCAGGGTAAAATCTCCTCCTAAAGACCCCATGTGGCAATGAAAGTGTGTTGTTGACAGCATATAATTGATCTTCAATAACCCTTCCTTCAAGTCTTTTCAATCTGTAAACAAATATCCTTGAAACTCTTGATAGAAACTCCTCTAAAAATACCTTGGAACTGTAGCGTTACTGTAGCGTTTACTGTAGCAGCCAGCAATTAATATATTCCACAATGAATCTTCAATGCTTTAATAATTTGCAAGGGGATATGCATCAAACCCTTGTATTCCCTGTATTGCTTCTCCAATTTAGCACAAGTATGACTCCTGAATGAAGCCACTCTGACAAGCACTCTTCAGCTGATCTCCCACCACCTCAAAATGCTGGACGATGAAGAGTTTTCGTTCTTCAAAGCCTGAAAATGGATGAAATCTGCAGAAACCCTTGTTTCTCACAAACTCCAAAGCTCTCAAATCAAAAAGCACAAGCTAAAAACGTCTTCAATAATGCATTCTAATTGCTTTTTGAGTCCTTTTATAATGTCAATCTCCTTAATAGCATTTAAATCCACTTTTAGGTTTTTAATAAAACTTTATAATAAGTCTTCAAACTTCGCTCTCATATTCATGAATAATAAATGCACTTTAATATCATTTAAAATAATATAACTTATGTGCACATTAACTTTATGAAATACTTTAATATTTTGGCCTCCAAAATATAATCCATTAATTGCACTTTAAGTCACTTAAATGAAGGGTCATGGCTCCATTGAATATAAAATGACTTTTTGACTTTATAACTTAACTTTATATTATTTAATTATCATTAAAGTACTTTTAATGATAATTACTCATTAAATACTTAATAATTCACCCAAACAACTGATTAAGGAGATCAACACAACAACTGAGACCTGTCTAGGTGCCCTGATATAAATAGAAACCCTGACTTCCCAAAATAGTAACCTACTATAAATAGTAAGTATGTAGAACTGAGTCCAACAAAGGCCAAACCTGAACATATATTGAGCTGTAAGAGAAATAACACACTGATCTCTGCCAAAAGGGACCCTCTAACCAACTGTGTTAGTCTACGAGGGCCAAGAATAGGCTAAACCATCATAAAACAGGATCACACTAAAAAGGGGACATTACATAGAATCACTCCAAACTAGCTAGGGATCGTCTTGAGGGATTTCATTAGATCCAAAACCAGCAATTTGATGAGGGTTTTCGTCCTCAAGCAATCCTTGGAAGAACTCTATCCATTCCAACAACATCCCATTATGTGTGCAAACTCAAATGAGAGAAATGAGAGTCAAAACTCCATTATATAGAGTAGGAGGGAAAGGGGCTCATTTTCAAATTCAAATACTTCATTTTTTTTCCCTCAAAGGCGACTCTTTTAACTTTAGTGTAAATATTAAAATAATTCTAACCATTTTACAAAAAGCACCGATGAGACATCTGAAACAAAAACTAATCGCACCAAGAAGCTACTGATGACGAGGGAAGATGCCTAGTGCCAAAACGGGCACTTACTAAAAATAGTCATGTTGTCCAAGAAATGTGGAGAACCCAGTTGGCCCAAAAAGCAACAAAGGACATCACCACCATCCGAACACCAACAGAAGGCCAATACACCACTGAATGTTGAGAAATCTCACTACCAAGCTCTCCAAGAACCTTGGATTCCCCTAACCATCTCCAATTAGCCTACAGGAACTTTGGAATAGGCTAACTAATGCCACAGCTAACTAGGCTTGAGAAGGGGAGATTACATTTTCTAGGGCTTTACAGCTATTACAAAAGATTTGTTAAAGGTTTCTCAAAGCTAACTGCACCACTAACAAACCTAACTGAGAAAGGTGCTTTCTCATGGAGTATAGAGGTCCAACAAGCCTTTGAAAAACTAAAAGAAATAATGAGCTCCTGCCCAATGTTAGCCATTTGAGACTTCTCATTACCATTTGAACTAGAGTATGATGCTTTCAGGGAAGTTGTTGGAGCAATATTGATGAAAAACAAGCACCCTATAGCTTTTGAAAGCCACAAACTTAAAGAGATTGAAAAAAACTATTCCATTTATGATAAGGAAATGTTAGCAATTATGCTAGTCCTGGCCAAATTTAGATAGTACTTGGTTTGTGGGAAGTTTGTTGTAAAAACTTATCATAATAGCCTAAGGTTCTTCTTGAATCAAAAATATTTGAATAATAGGCAACAAAAATGGGTTAGTAAATTACAAGCCTATGGCTGTGACATTGAATATATGAAGGGGAAAAATAATATTGTGGTCGATGCTCTATCTTGAAGACCCCATCTATGCTCAATGATAGATATCTCTGCAAAATGGAAGAACTCAATACTTGCAGAATATTCCAAAGATGCATTGGCGAGTGACACATTATAGGGGAAACTACAAGACAAAAAGTAAAGAGTGGTGGAGGAGCTCATCCTCTATAAAGATAGAATATATATCACTTCCGGATCAAAAATGAAGGAAAAGATCATGGGAGCATACCATGATACTCCTCTAGCAGGTCATCAAGGATACTATAAAACTTACAAACAAATAAGGGAGAGATTCTCTTGGAAAGGTCTCAAAGGAGATATCTTGAAACACATTAGGGAATGTATGGTGTGTCAAAAGAACAAAACAAAACAATCATTCCCTGCTGGATTACTTCAACCCTTACTCGTACCTAATAAAAAGTGGGAGTATTTTGATGGATTTCATTACAAGACTCCCTAAGGTACAAGGAAAAGATTGTATGTATGTCATAGTGGATTAACTAATTAAGTATGCTCATATTCTTGCAATATCTCCCAAATATAAAGCACCCCAGATGGCAGATATATTCTTTAAAGAAATTTTCAAACTACATGGCTTAACCGAGAACATTGTCAGTAATAGAGATAGCAGATTTCTTAGTTTGTTTTGGAAAGAGCTCTTCAAGCTAGCTAGAACCGAGCTCTCCCCAAGTACAAGTTACTATCCACAAACCGATGGGCAGACTGAAATTGTTAATAAATGGCTTGAGGGATATTTAAGAAACTATGTCATAGGACAGCAAAATGCATGGATCAAATGGCTACACCTCGGGGAGTATTGTTATAATACCACTCATCACATGTCACTAGGGATGAGTCCTTTCAAAGCATTATATGGGTATGAAGCGACATCATTTGGAGATTTAATTCTTAGCAAAATTTGAGTTTCGGGTGCTAGAGACATATAAACATTTTAATGCTTCGGTGTTGCAAGCCCTTGGGTCCGATTTCGATTGTAATGGGTGCATCTCGGTGATGTGCATCGCCGGGGGGTCTTGCCTCGTTGCAATTGGAAGAGGCTCGAGTCTTTGCCCCGTTGAAGCTGCATGCCTCGACTGTGTGCGCAGCACTATGCCAGGGATCTGTCGCCTCGACGATGGAAAGTCGAGACTGTCGCAAACCCCCCGTTGCGTCGCTTAGGGGACAATATGTTGTTTGGAGAGTACTTTGTTGCGGACAAGTGCACTCGCGAGATTCGCGGGGCAGGACCCCTCATTTAGCCGCGCGGTCCTCTCCAGGTGGTGTCCAGTTCAGCAATACTCAAAAATAACTTGCGCCACACAAAATCAACAAAAAATATATGCTGATCAAAGAAGAACTAAAAGAACATTTTAAGTAGGAGACTTAGTCTTCCTTAAATTGCAACCCTATAAACAATCCTCTATTAAAGGAAGTGGTGCTGAGAAGCTCAAGCCTCAATTTTATGGCCCATATAAAATCATACAAAGGATTGGCGAAGTTGCCTATGAATTGGAACTACCAACATATAGTCAAATTCATAATTTCTTCTAAGTATCTCACCCCAAAAAGGTGTTAGGGCAATAAGTTATACCATGTCCAAAGTTACCCCCTCTTGATGACGAGGGAAAAATAATTTTGGAAACCGAGGCTATCCTTGATATGCGAGAGAAAAAACTAAGGAACAAAGTTATTTTGAAATATTTGGTAAAGTGAAAAAAATTGCCTATGGAAGATGCCACCTAGGAAGGAGTAGAGATTTTTTATCATCCCAATCTGAAATTGCTTGTGGACAAGCAATATTGCAAAGGGCGGACTGTCATGCCCCCTAATCACAGCCTGCATAGGAAATAAAGATAATTGTTGACCAAGGAGACTTCAAAAGGTTCAATGGAAGTAAATAAGGGAAATATTAAATGCAGCGATTCCATATTAGTGATATAAGGTCGCACTATTATAAGAAAAACTTTAATTAAACTTGAGGCAGTGATCATGGCATTGACAACAATTAATGAAGTCAAAACAAAGGCAGTGCTTGGATTAAGGAGGGGTGCATCCTTTGTAAGGGGTGCAATGATTATAAATGTTGTGACCACTTACCCCACCATGAAGGATGTATAGGGAGGTGGAATCATTTTGTGAAAGGCTTCAAGGAAGTGGATTGGAAAAAAAGAAAAAATAAGAAATTGGAATATATGAGATAGATTGGAAACAAATATTGTTTTAGGAAGAACATTATTGGCAAATAAGTTCTAAAATATAAATTTGTAATAACTATATATATTATATAATTGCATAATGATATTTTAACACCAATTAATATAGTTGGTTCCTTTAGCAATCTATTTTGAATTTATTAAAGTGTTTTGTGAATAGGGAGGCCAATCAACCTTTTGAGTTCACGAGAGATGAAGTACCGGCCTTTCCTTCATCAAGCATGCCACCTCGAGATGGAGTACTTTTAGGCTGGGAGGCATATAAGTGCTCTCGAACTTGTTAAGGAAGGCAATCTTCATGCATCTTATCAAGCACGCCACCTCGAGATGGAGCGCTTGTGGGCTTGGACACGAATGAGTGCTCCTAGGCTTGATCAAGGAGGATGGAGTGGACCTGAGATCCTGCCATGTTCGTGGGTCGGGAGGCAGATGAGTGCTCCTGGGCTTGAGGGACTTCTCAAGTACACCCCTAAGATGGAGCGCTCGTGGGCTAGGAGGCATATGAGTGCTCTTGGGCTTGAGGGTCTTCTCAAGTACAACACCACGAGATGGATGGACAAGGATCCACCCATGCTCTCGCAATACAAGGACAACCTTCCTTGTGATTGTGGTTTGCAAACATTTCTAGAAAATTCCTAGTATGATTGACTATAGGAATATGTCTTGGAATGACCATTAATGATGTTAAGATATTTTGAATTCAAATGTTAATAATGCTATGAACTATAGAGCTAACTATCACGATGTTTTAGCTATGGTTTATTGCTCTCAATATTATGATATTTCATGTATTAATTTGAATGTTTCCGTAAAGTTGATACTCGTTATTATTAATATCAATTTTTAGTGATTCTTATTGTTTTGCAAGCCTAAATTTAGGGATATCCCAAAAGGGGACATTACACAAGATCAAAAGTTATGGCTCATGGACGTTTGTGTAGGAAATGTACAAAGTTGTTGGACACATAGAAGAGTTGTAAAGGGGAGTTACACCTATCCACCAACTTATGATGTGTATTATCATCTTTGATTGGGGAATAATTTGGGCACCACTTTTGGGTGGTTTTAGCTCATGGGTTTCAAATTACCATTTGATGGTTTCAAGATTTGTATCTTCTACATATTAGGTGTTTGAGATCGAGGGTATGTGTAGAGTTTGGTAAATACTATTTAAGGTATAAGAATTCCTCCAAATCTATGGTTGGTGGTACTTGTGTAAAGGCCTTCTCTACAAGTGTATTGTGATAGTGATTTACTAAATAATACATTGAGTTGCTTTCAAGTATGGGGTTTTCTCCTGAAAGAGTTTTTTCCACGTACACCTGTGTTTTGGTATTTATTGATTTTTTTTGTCTAAATGTATTTCTACTTTTTGTACTTGTTAAAAATAAATTTTGCACAAAACAGTATCCTCATAATATTATAGTAAGCGTTTCCACATACCTTGCTTCCTTTCAAAATCATTGACTATAATCTAAGAAGGCAACACAAAGAATCCTCACAAGGAGGAAATTTATATATGGTTTCCCATCTGTTAAATGCATTTTGTTGCTTTTTACAATTTCCCAAGAGTCCCTTTCCCACATGGTCTTCGCCCTCCACCATCCCTAATTTTAAATTGTTTAACAAACTTTATGCCAACAAGTACCACGATTTTTACATTGAAATCTACATTTATTTTTATCTTGTTGTTTCTCAAATCATTCATGAGAGTCAAATGCCAAAAATTTCAGGCCATTATGACAAACCTAAAGAAAATTGGGGCATGGTTCTTATTTCCTAAAAATGTAGTAATTAGATTTGAGGGGATCTTACAACAGCTGCATCTTTTGCCATGCCATGCACCTAATCATTTAGTTTTGCAAAAGGTTTGTTATCAGTATATGAATGGAATCCCTAGGATTTTAAATGAAGGAATATGTTGTATCTGGAGTTACTCATAGTTCTCGAGGAGAACAAGTTCAATAATTTCCCCATTGCACAAGCCATGGCCCAACAAATTGCAAGATACAAATTTCAATTAACTACCAAAAGGCCATGGGATCCATATGAGAGAATAGTCAAGCATCTTTAGACCCACAACAATAGAATTAGAGTGAAATACTAGCATAAGCCACATGATATTCATATTCTTGCAATGCATATGTGGCCACTAATAATGAGGTTATGAAAAAACTGAAAAAGTTTGGGGCATTGAAAGAGCGGATGCCTATTCCCTCTATTATTATCATAGATGAAGACCCTCAAGATACAAAGTAAGAAACCACCCAGTCAAGCCTAAATTGCAATCCTCTTTCATGCAAACAAATGCTTGCCACCTCACATACCCCGATGACAACAATTACACCTTTTCCAGTTGTAAGGCCAATTAGTCCATGTCCAGTTTCATAGTAGAGGGTACGCTTCCATATTTTCCACCAATGTCCAAAGATGTCAATGCTACAGGCATACCTGTTAAGATGCTATTGGCTGAAATCCCAAGGCTCAAACCTAAGGAATCCTCCTCGTAGGTATCAACTTGGGTACAAAGGATGGTGATTGAGGCCTTGAAGTCAGAAAATGTCAAACACAGTTATCACAGGAATATCAGATATAAAGATGAAATAGGAGAGAAAAAATAGGTAAATTCTCCAAGGTCACCACACAAAAGGTAAAAAGAGGAGGCTCGCCCATACTGATACCAATGGAGAAAGAATTATTCACCACCCTCAAGAAGCACAGGGAAGATCTAAAGGCCACCATTAATGCTCTCAACCAATATGTGCAGCACTCCTTAAAAGACTTGCAAGAAGTGATGGCTTTAGTTTAATGACAAAGATGTCAATTACTATTCCTACTTAGTTCCAAAGAATGTGGAATCCAGTATAATCTACTTGCAATACAAAAGGAGCATAGATGATAGTTGAGCATTGCATTCACAAGCACAAAAACAAGTTGTTGAAGCCACTAAACTAGCCAACAAGATCAATACAATTGCTCAAATGGTTCAACAAGGGTTATTGCTGAGAACTCTTTCACTATCTGAACCTAAGATTGAACTATGCAGGAGATTTATTAAGACATTTAAAGGAGAAACAATGGATACACAAACCATTGTAGACAAATCCGTCATCACCCAGACTACCCACAATCAGTGCATTGACGAATTATTTTCTCTTTTAAGGATCATGCATTTGAGAAGAGTGGACAATAAATTGTTGGCCAAAGAAGAATTCAACAAAGTGGCAAAACCTTCATGGTGGTCTTCAACAAATTGGTGAATGAATTGCAAGCAGCAGGCAGGCAGAAGGCATTTAACTTTGTCCTTGAATTTACAGAAAGCACGGAAAGAATCAAGGTGCCATCAGAAATGGTCAACACAACATTAAGAGAAGCATCATGGAAGAGCAGCTAGAACGATTATTAATAGATCCAAAATTGATAGGATTATTTAGCATGCACTCTTTTGGTCCTTTCTGTGAGAGACTCTCATTTTTTATCAACTTAAAAAGATTTAGCACATACTTAAGCTCACCGGCTCGTGTTGTAACAAGTTTTCAAACAGAACTTGTTGAATCTAACACACAAAGAACTCAAGGAACTTGAAAGAAATATTAGAAATCCTGCTAGACATCAACATTCCTAATAAAGTTCCATTTAGTCTTTCATCCCATATACATTAAATGTGAACTTATGCATTTTTATATCCTAATCTAGCAAAAAACCTTGAACTTTAAGAAACATGAAATAGAGGTATAAGTTTGTCTATATTGATCTCTTTTTGGCCCTAAGAAGGACTGAGAGAATTTAACTAAATTACTTCATACTTACCCTTCACACTCATCATAGAAGAAATTGGGCTGCTCTTTTGGGTCCCTGACTCCGGTGAGGAATCTAGAAGATAAGATAACTCCAACAATTGTAAAAGTGCTTCTGTTTGTGGGTTTCGAACATGACCTATTTCATGAGAATTTGCAAGAATAAGATACAGAAACAAAGTCAAGCTAATTGGAAGATCACTGCAACTGCAATGCCAAAAAAATGAATTCAGTGGATATAAGTATCTATCCCATGCTCATTTACACTTACAACATGCTGAAATTAGAAGGAAAGATTTTCTAACTATACTGAATGTATACAGAACCCATGAACTCAAAGTTAAAGTCCTAATCTATAGACAATTAAGACACACACATGGGTAATAAAAATCACAGTTCACAATCTGCCTATAGCTATGATCAATATAAAGCTATGTTACTGAAATGTGTAAACATGCAACTTTTTCTGAAATGCCTCTTAATTTCAAATACAGCACACTTCCATTGTAAAATACACACAAACACAATGAAGCAGCACAACAAGAGAAGTTGCGTATATGCCAACACAGTTAAAAATGATTACAATCATGCAAGGTAGAACTTAGCCTTAATAAATACAATTAAAAGAAGAAAAAGACATGTCATGAAGGTGGATAGCATCATACAACTTACATTCAACCGTTGCACCCTTACAGCTGGTAGATGTGTGTGGCTAAAAGAAAAATACTAAAAACACCTATCTATCCATACAGTTTTGAGTTGAAATCAGTTATTTTCAGAAAAAAACTGATTTGGCCTTCAAACATTCACCTAATGCTTTGCAATTGCTTAGATGTAACTGCAAAAGCTTCCAAAGAAAATTTCTGAAGAAACTTTTCTGACAATTTCCTTGCAGTTTAATAAGTCAATACTTCCTAAATATTTCTTAGGTGAGAAATGCAGAAGTGAGAACGATTTGGCTAGCATAGATGTGAAACCATAAACTCTTCTTGTTTATAAAATGTTATGTTTCAGAGTCCCTTGCACAGTTAAAATAGGAGAAAGACTTTCTAAAAAATGTTTGTGTTCTTATATTAAATGAGTAAGTGGGAACAAATGACACCTTCCAGAGTGGGATAGCCTCAGATGATACCTGTAATGAGCATCTTCTAGTGTGGAAATCCCCAAGCAGATCCTACAAAATATGCGATGACATAGTTGGAAGACTCGCCCCAAAAAAAAACTCGCCAAGCCAAAAATTGGAGAGTTTTTAAAACTCGGAAAAACTTGGGAACATAAAAAATTACTTAAATTTCATTAGAAACACTTTTTTTTTTGCAAAATTCAATGACAAGATGAATCCAATGAGTCCATAAATGAGTACAAAAGTGTTTTCTATTAATTTTGATTGACTTTAATGCAAATTGATTACAAAATAACATTCTCATGCGGAATCCCGATGGCTAAAAGCCTGAAAGTTTGATACATGAAAACAGTAAAACTAGAACTAGAAGCAAATACTAAAAAATAACTAAATACAACATGCTAGGCTTTCCTCTTCCCTAGTCTAGCAGCAGCTAGGGAAGGGGTGGGTCCTCTAGGCCTGCCACGTGTGCGTGGTGGCGGTGCTACTGCTGCTGGCTCCTCGACTGGCATGGAAGGCTGAGTATCTGGCTCTGGAAAACTCTCATCCACATCCTCAGGAATGTCCTCCAACCCTACATCTCTTGATGCACCCATATCCTCCATTGCTTGTCTCTCGAAGTCAAGGATCTCGTCCGCGGTAAACAATGGAGGCTACTTATCTCGCCCTGTCCAATCACTGTAAGGATCTATCTCATCTAAATCAATAGGATCCAGTGATTTTTCTTCTACTTTCTCTATGCGCAGCTGAAGGTTGTATTGCCCAAAGACAAGGTCATTGCAGCGCTTTTGTGCTAACTCTCAAGTGTTTTTAAAATGAAATGAACATCAAAAAAAATGTTTTCAACTTTAAGTTTTGCATAGCCGAGTTTTTTCGAAAAACTTGGCAAAAACTCGCAAGTTTTTCGAAAAACTAGGAAAAACTCATCCAACAAAAACTCACGAGTTAAACTTAAAAAAACTCGTTTTTAAAAAAAACTCATGAGTTTTTAAAAACTCGACGAGTTTTCTGTGAGTCTACCAACTATGTGTGATGATGACCTCATGTAATCATAACATTAAAAAAATTGTGATGTTTATCTAGATTAACAACTGATATAGTGAGCTAATCAGTGGATTTCCTCCAAGTATTACATGCCTTCCTGGAGAGTGACTTGAACTCTAAACCAACACATTCAACCCCCCTCCTACACCCCCACAATCTATTTTGTGAGTATGGTCAAGCTCACTAACATATTTATTTCTAGAGACAATCTAGGGGAAATGTCCATTGCTATGCACATCCCATTTACTGATCCCCTACACATGTAATTTCACACCTAGTACATTGTCATTTCAAGTATATGTTGTGTCCAATAATGCAGAATGATTATGTTCTGACTCTTCTGTGAGCAATATAAATATACCATGTGTAGAATCATGATAAAAAAACATAATCTCATCATGTATATTATATGTTAAGCAACCCAACTTGGAAAAGCCAATATTTTGGCATCATTGTCACTTGACACATTAATTGATCATTAGTATGGATGAGGTAAGCCAAGTGTATGTGAGAAATTCATGAGAAACTATTGACAATCAAAGAAAGAACAACATCATCTCGATACTTTGCAATTTGCAAACTGGGCAGAAGAATATCTATTACCTTTAGTGTTTTTCAAGGTTAGGGGAAAGCTTCAGGGTACCACAAAAAAGGTTATCCATATCACAAAGGGAACATGAATTATACAATTTCTGCACAAAGACACAAATCTGTAGAAGACACACTAGACAACTTGGCAAGTACTACTAATCGAAAATTCCATTAAATCATGAACATCATGAATCCTGTGTGGAATCTCGATTCATGTAATTAGCATGATAAGATGGAAAAACCTAAAAAAAACTGATATTTTTGGTTCTTAAGCTAGGGCACAAGGTCATTCAGTACTTCTGCAAAGGCAAAACATTTTTATGCTTTTTGACTGAAAATAAACAACCTAATCTAAATAACTACTAGACACTCACTCTTTCTAGCTAAAAGTAGGCATAAAACACAAGGATTGAATAGGTTTAACCACAAAGACACAAACACTTCAGTAAATTGAATTTAGAAATTACATACAAAGCCACAATCTCCAACTTTGAATAAAGCCACAATACAAAGCTTGCAAACTTACTCAAAGCAATTTAATTCACCTACAAAGACCAACATAACACATACCGCAATACAAAGATTTTGGTAAATGTTAAGCTATATTCAACTCATAAATGCAGGAGAACATAGAAAATATCAACAGCAACTTGGAAGCAAGATCAAGGCAAGTTATAAATGAAGGAAAGAGTGATTGAAAATAACAGTGATTAGTATTTAAAATAAGACTTTCACACTTCATTACTTAATTCATCCTTTCAGAAGAACAGCAAGGATTTTACATCAGTTCAACAATTTCAAGCAGCCTTCATTGCTTTCAATTATCTACAGCAGTATTGTATATCAAAAGTGACTGTATTTAAATGTGTTTTTCATCAAAGTGCCTGATTTCAGTAAAGTGTTGCATTATTCATTATTGAAATCACATTTTCAAATATTGCTGGTTGTCTAGGGCTACAAGGGCAATTTTCAGACATCGTGCCTCTGTTCATATTTTTCAAAGCCACTTAGGATTTGAACATCACTCTTGCAGTGTTTTCTATATCAGATTTACAGACCTACAGCAGTGCTTTCAATTAATTTGGCTGTCTTTGTGAAATATTCCGAGCCAATTTTTTCAATTTTACAACTCAACAACAAGAATCTGTTAGGGTGAGTTCAATCAAACCAGTAGTTACAAATAACTCGTTGCCAAGAATGCGCACTCAATCTCAACAAGAGAGAGGCTGTCATATGGCAAGAGGATCGTCAATGCCTTGAAACAAATTGCAACTGAAGGTAACTCTAACCAAGAATGTGCCCAAGATGGACGAACATATGGTCAGAGGATCTCAATGCGTGCTGAAAGGTAACTCTAACCAAGAATGTGTCCAAGATGGACGAACATATGGTCAGAGGATCTCTACCACTACAAGTGTTGAAAGCAAACTCAACACCAAGTATGTGCTACCCAATCCAGTACGGAAATGAGGCGACCATATGGCGGAGATATAAAGAAATACAATGCAACTTCAGAATGTAAAGTAGGCATTACAAAACATGATAAAGCAAGATTAAGAGAAATGCTGTCAGTACTACTGTTCAGCTTACAATGAGATATAGAATGCCTGCAAGATCAAGGATTAGATGCTCTTCAAATTGCTGCAATAACAAAGGTGTCTTTCACAAGGCCTTTTAGGACTTCCTAACACCAATCCATGAAGAAAATGCAGTTTTCTCAAATCTGATCTGACAGACCAGCATGTTAATTTGCAAAACCAGCAACATAGCACCCTACCTAAATGCTCATAACTCACTCAATTTTCACTCAAATCACATGGGATAAGATGCATAATGATCCTAAGGAAAATACACCCAAGATAGAACCCAGAAACTGACTCAAAAACCCACTGATATTTTCTACACGAAATCCAAGACACCCCCAGATCGTACGGCCCTCAAGGAGGGGCGATTCCTTAAGATAAAATTCAATTCTTCATAAAAAAAAATCTGCAAATTGGTAAATAGGGGCGCCCTTGCCAAAGAGACACAAAGAGACAATACCCAGAATGATTCTTTTTGTATTTTTTGACTTATGAATAAAAACAACAATCAGCTATAAAGAAGATGCAATTCTAGAATTTCACTAATATGCATAATACTGAGCTACAAAGCCACACAACGACTACAATGCAGAAATCTCACTACAAATCACTCCAACTACAACTACCTCATCACTAGTTGCTATCTCTCAAGCAAGAAGCAATGCCAAGCTAGGAGGCTTACATTCCTCGAAGCAGTCCAAAGCCATTCCGGCAGCATAACATTCCTGTAGACAAAAGATAAATCAAATGAAGAGAGGGAACCTCCTTTTATAGACTGAAGAGAAGACTTCGGAGGCTTCTAGAAAGAGCGCCCTAATTCCAAGCTGTTTTTAGGTTTAACTTTGACCAAGACTCCTTCTTCAAAATGGCGTACCTTCCTTGAGAGATAAAAGTCACTTCACTTTTTTTTAAATAAAATATTAACTCCTCCAAGTAGGTGTCCATTTTCCCTTGAGCAATTATAAACTTTAGAAATATAAAAATATTTCCTTCATGAGAAAATACCCCTCAAAGTCCCCTTCTTTAAAACAACTTTTAAGTTATTTCACTAGGCCAAGGGGTATTTTATAAAATAAAACATTTTGACTTAAAATAACTTATTTCTCCAAAATGAACCCCTTAAGCCAAAAATGAGAATTACCCAATGAACTGCCAGAAGAGGAAAGTTGACTGAGCTGGTGCTGACTGGACCACTGCTAAATATAGAATTTACTAAAAATAGTAAATTCCTGAAGGTGCTCCGAATGCCACGAAAAACACACCACTACAAAGCTCGCTGAAAACCCAGAAAGAATCTGCCATTCAATCAACCAACCACGAGCAATAGCAACCTTCAAAACACGAAACCCTAATTTCACCTTCCGAGTAGCCTACGAGTCTCCGAAATAGGCCAACGGTCAACTGGAAAGATCATGTTCGAGAAGGGGACATTACAGTCCGCCCTCCCCAAGATTGCTTGTCCTTAAGCAATCGCAAACCTGGATGCTGCAAAATCTCATTATTCTCCTAAGTCGCATCCTCCATAGGCAAGTTCTTCCACTTCACCAAGTATTCTTTGATTGTTCTTTTCCTCAAAGAACGCTCTCTGGAATCAAGAATCTCCTTTGGAATCAAAACTAACTGTCCTTCTTCATCCAAAGGTGGCAACTGTGATGAAGCAACAACATTGTGTCCAAGTGCCTTCTTGAGGCAAGACACGTGGAAAACATTGTGTACTCTGCTATTCGAAGGTAGCTCCAACTCATAAGCTACTGCTCCCACCTTTCTGACAACCTTGAACAGCCCATAGAAACGAGGTTTGAGCTTCTCAGCTCCACTCTTCTTGAAAGTAGATTGTCTGTAAGGCTGTAGTCGGAGATAAACCATATTTCCAACCTCAAAAGAGTGCTCAATACGCCGCTGATCAGCATACATCTTCTGCTGATTCTGTGCAATCTGTAGATTGTTCTTCAATGATTTCAAGATATCTTGGCTCTGCTGCAACAAATCCTTGGCTTGAGGGGCTTTGCTATCACCAAACACCAAATCAGCA
The DNA here is from genome assembly GCA_007258455.2 of Sequoia sempervirens. Taxonomy (NCBI): domain Eukaryota; kingdom Viridiplantae; phylum Streptophyta; class Pinopsida; order Cupressales; family Cupressaceae; genus Sequoia; species Sequoia sempervirens. Next base: position 93,184 of record VDFB02256234.1, on the reverse strand, counting down.
AAGCTAGGAGCCTCATAACCGTAAAGAGCCATGAAAGGTGACATCCTTATTGACATGTGAAAAGAAGAATTATAACAATACTCGCCTATGTGAAGCCATTTCACCCATGCTCTTTGCTGCTCCGAAACATAGTTTCTCAAATAGCCTTCCAACCACTTGTTCACTATCTCAGTTTGTCCATCGGTTTGGGGATGATAACTAGTGCTTGAAGTAAGCACTGTACCACTCATTCTAAAGACCTCTTGCCAAAAAGTGCTTAGGAACTTGCTGTCCCTATCACTCACAATGATTTTTGGCACCCCATGTAACCTAAACACCTCATGAAAAAACAGATCTGCAACTTGGGCTGCTGAAAAAGAGCTGGTAATGGCGAACAAGTGAGCAAATTTTGTTAGTCTGTCCACTACAACATAGATACAATCATTTCCTTGGACCTTGGGCAACCCCATGATGAAGTCCATCGATATGCTTTCCCATTTTTGATTGGGAATAGGGAGAGGTTGCAGCAGACCAGCAGGTAGAGTATGCTCATTCTTGTTCAGTTGACAAGTGGGACACTCCTGAATGTAGCGTTGAACTTCCCCTTTCAACCCTTTCTAGGAAAACCTTTCCCGAATCTGCCTATATGTCTTAAAGAACCCTTGATGACCAGCAAGTGGGATGTCATGAAATGTCAACAAAATCTTCTTTTTGAGCTTAGAATCAGCCACCAAAAAGATTCTACCTTGTAGTGTATCAGCCCTTCAACCACCTTGTACCTTTTGTCATGAAAAGTACCCTCAATGATGCTGGTTGCAAACTGATTTTTGGCATAATCAGCAAGCAACATGTTCTTCCAATCAACAATAAGCTCACATAATGAGCTCAAATGAGGTCTCCTAGATAAAGCATCGGCCACAATATTGTTTTTAACTTTGACATATTCAATGTCAAAATCGTAAGCTTGAAGCTTACTCACCCACTTTTGTTGCCTCTCGTTCAAATCTTTTTGATGCATAAAGTGCTTGAGACTATTGTGATCAGTCTTGACCACAAACTTGCTCCCCACCAAATACTGTCTGAACTTAGCTAATGCATGCATAATGGCAAGCATTTCCTTGTCGTAGATGGAGTAGGTCCTTTCAACACCTCTTAATTTTCTGCTCTCAAACACAATGGGATGTTTGTCTTGCATCAAAACAGCCCCAACTCCTTCACCGGATGCATCACACTGTAGCTCGAAAGGCTTGGAAAAGTCTAGGATAGCTAAAACCGGACAAGAGCTCATGATCCTCTTAAATTCATCAAAAGTAGTTTGGGCCTTTTCTGACCAACAAAAAGCCCCCTTTTTCATGAGGTCAGTAAGAGGAGCAGCATTCTGTGAGTAGCCTTTCACAAATCTTCTGTAAAATCCACAAAGACCCAAGAACCCTTTCAAATGAGTCAAGTTCTCAGGAGGTGGCCAATCAACAACTGCCTTGATCTTTTCAGGATCAACCTTCACTCCCTCAGCACTGATTATGTGACCAAGGTAAAGTAGCTCCCTCATTCCAAATTCACATTTGGATTCGTTGGAAAACAAGCTCTCAAATTCCAGGATGCTAAGCACTTCCTCCAAGTGCTTGAGATGTTCTTCCCATGTCTTGCTGAAAATCAGGATGTCATCAAAAAATATCAATACAAACTTCCTCAACTGCTTCTGAAAGACTCTGTTCATACAAGACTGGAAGGTAGCAGGAGCATTAGTCAACCCAAATGGCATGACTAGAAACTCAAAGTGGTCATAGTGACATCTAAAAGCTGTCTTCTCAACATCAGATCCTCTCATCCGAATCTGGTAGTAGCCCGATCTCAAATCAATCTTTGAAAAGAACTTGGCTCCATGTAGCTCATCAATGAGCTCATCTATCCTCGGAATGGGGTATCGATTTTTGATGGTGCTTTGATTCAAAGCATGATAGTCCACACACATGCAGATGGTACCATCCTTCTTCTTCACAAGAACAACTGCTGAAGCGAAGGGACTCTTGCTTGGACGAATGAAGCCCATCTCCAAGAGTTCCTGAATGTTTTTCTCAATCTCGTCCTTCTGCTTCTTAGGGTACCGATATGGAGTTGTAATAACTGGTTTAGCTCCTTCCTTGAGCTCTATGACATGCTCTGAACCCCGTTCAGGAGGTGGTCCGGGAGATAAATCAGCAAACACCTTACTCTTCTTTGTGAGTAAAGACTGAATATCAGGAGGATAGTCTCTCTTTGTTTCAACCGGACTAGCAGGAAGAATCATACATTCTGCAGCCCACTCAGCCTGATCATGACGAATCAGCCTTGCCATTCTCTTGAATGACACAATCTGAGGGCCACCATTGGACATTCCTCTTAGCACTACCTTCTTCCCATCGGATTGAAACTTGAGCTCCATGGTTTGCAGATTTAGAGAGATCTCTCCAAGTGAACGCAGCCATTGAATGCCTAGAACGATATCCGTATCTCCAATGTTGACTACATAGAAGTCGTCCTTGACTTCATAGTTCCCCAATTGCATAGTCATGTTTGAGATCTTCTTGGTGTATGAGATGTGAAACCCATCAGCAACCATAACTTTGAAGCCTTCAAACTCTTCTGTTTGCAGCCCCTTCTTTGCCACCACAACTTCATCAATGAAGTTATGCGTTGCTCCCGTGTCAATCAAAGCAACTATTCGCTGCTCCTTAATCATCCCTCGAACTTTGAAGGATTCATTCTTTTGAAAGCTCGAAAGTTGGGCCAAGGTACCTCCACTTCCCTTTTCATCTTCAGACTCTTCTGGAGCTCTTTCCACTTCGCTGTCATCAAAATCAGACTGCTGGTCTGAAAAATCAGAATTACTTTCTCCAGCTGAATAGTATTCAATTTGATGAAATTTGACTCCTTTTGGGCAAATATGGTCTTGGGACCATTTTTCTCTACACTGGAAACATAACCCCTTTCTTCTGAGTTCGTTAAGTGTCTCAGGATCCAATCTTGTGACATGAGGTTTATGCTGTTTGAACTCCTTATGCTGAGGTCTTTTCCCTTTATCCCTTTTGTGAAATGATGGCTTGGGTTGAAACTTTGCTTTAGGAGCAGCCCATTCCATGTTTCTTGGTTTCTTCATTGCCTCTTGTAGGGAGGGTGGATCAAAAGTTTTAATCCAACCCTTGAGTGGCTCCATCAATCCTTCACTGAATAGGATCACCAAATGCCTCTCAGTGATTCCTATGACCATGACTGAAAGTCTCTGAAACTCAGCTATGTAGGCATCAACTGTGCCATATTGCCTAAGCTGTACCAATTCTCTGAAATGCACTTTAGGATCTTTTTTCTCAAATCTCTCTATGAGCCTATTGGTGAACTCATCATAGGTAGTGATAGACCAATGACCCAAGGTGACTAGGCCATGGTACCACCACTCGTGCGCCACCCCATCTAGGTGTAGCGTAGTGAACTTAATCGCCTCCTCTTCCGCCATGGGTCTAAGAGCTAGATAGTTGTCTAACTTCTATATCCAAGCCCTGGTTGAACTGTTGTCACTCCCATCAAAATGTGGAAGCATAACCTTGTTGATAGCTTGATGCAAATCCCCATGTAATGTTGTTTTTCTTTGTTCATAATGTCTTCCTTGTCCTCTATTCCTCCTTTTATGATCCATAAAATCATTGTAAGACATATCTATCTTAATTTCATCAGGTAGAGAATCATACTCAGCACGGCCGAGTCTCAACTGTTCAACAAATGAAGTATTTTCTTCGGGATCAGGTTGAGAGTTTACTGGTGCCAAGAAGGTGGGTTTGAATGGCCTGGAAGAAATGTATGTGTTGTTTGAAGCAGGCTGAGCAGCATGTCCATCATGCTGGTTGGTGGCGTTGTGTTCCCCTCTATGTCCTGGGTTGCTCTGTGGAGTTGGGTTCTGACCTACTTTCCCCATCATGAGAGATACCATATCCATTAAGGCATCCATCTTCCTTTCGAATCTCTTCCCCGGACTTATCGATCTTTCTCTTCCCTTCCCACTATCTTCTCTGTTACCACCCAATGTCCTCTCATTATCCCCCATTTCTTCTCCCGGAGAAGATTCCCAATTTGCTCTTAATACCTTTGAAGTTGTCTGACCTTCCGAAGCCTGATGCCACTGAAACTGACTGGTAGCCTTCTTCTATTCCCTTGCTAAGTATCTCTATTCTCTGTCACTCATAGAAGGTTTGTTTCACAGGATGGCAGGATGCATGGCTCTAATACCACTGAAATATTCCAAGCCAATTTTTTCAATTTTACAACTCAACAACAAGAATCCATTAGGGTGAGTTCAATCAAACCAGCAGTTACAAATAACTCGTTGCCAAGAATGCGCACTCAATCTCAACAAGAGAGAGGCTGTCATATGGCAAGAGGATCATCAGTGCCTTAAAACAAATTGCAACTGAAGGTAACTCTAACCAAGAACGTGCCCAAGATGGACGAACATATGGTCAGAGGATCTCAATGCGTGCTGAAAGGTAACTCTAACCAAGAATGTGTCCAAGATGGACGAACATATGGTCAGAGGATCTCTACCACTACAAGTGTTGAAAGAAAACTCAACACCAAGTATGTGCTACCCAATCCAGTACGGAAATGAGGCGACCATATGGCGGAGATATAAAGAAATACAATGCAATTTCAGAATGTAAAGTAGGCATTACAAAACATGATAAAGCAAGATTAAGAGAAATGCTGTCAGTACTACTGTTCAGCTTACAATGAGATATAGAATGCCTGCAAGATCAAGGATTAGATGCTCTTCAAATTGCTGCAATAACAAAGGTGTCTTTCACAAGGCCTTTTAGGACTTCCTAACACCAATCCATGAAGAAAATGCAGTTTTCTCAAATCTGATCTGACAGACCAGCATGTTAATTTGCAAAACCAGCAACATAGCACCCTACCTAAATGCTCATAACTCACTCAATTTTCACTCAAATCACATGGGATAAGATGCATAATGATCCTAAGGAAAATACACCCAAGATAGAACCCAGAAACTGACTCAAAAACCCACTGATATTTTCTACACGAAATCCAAGACACCCCCAGATCGTACGGCCCTCAAGGAGGGGCGATTCCTTAAGATAAAATTCAATTCTTCATAAAAAAAAATCTGCAAATTGGTAAATAGGGGCGCCCTTGCCAAAGAGACACAAAGAGACAATACCCAGAATGATTCTTTTTGTATTTTTTGACTTATGAATAAAAACAACAATCAGCTATAAAGAAGATGCAATTCTAGAATTTCACTAATATGCATAATACTGAGCTACAAAGCCACACAACGACTACAATGCAGAAATCTCACTACAAATCACTCCAACTACAACTACCTCATCACTAGTCGCTATCTCTCAAGCAAGAAGCAATGCCAAGCTAGGAGGCTTACATTCCTCGAAGCAATACCAAAGCCATTCCGGCAGCATAACATTCCTGTAGACAAAAGATAAATCAAATGAAGAGAGGGAACCTCCTTTTATAGACTGAAGAGAAGACTTCGGAGGCTTCTAGAAAGAGCGCCCTAATTCCAAGCTGTTTTTAGGTTTAACTTTGACCAAGGCTCCTTCTTCAAAATGGCGTACCTTCCTTGAGAGATAAAAGTCACTTCACTTTTTTTTAAATAAAATATTAACTCCTCCAAGTAGGCGTCCATTTTCCCTTGAGCAATTATAAACTTTAAAAATATAAAAATATTTCCTTCATGAGAAAATACCCCTCAAAGTCCCCTTCTTTAAAACAACTTTTAAGTTATTTCACTAAGCCAAGGGGTATTTTATAAAATAGAACATTTTGACATAAAATAACTTATTTCTCCAAAATGAACCCCTTAAGCCAAAAATGAGAATTACCCAATGAACTGCCAGAAGAGGAAAGTTGACTGAGCTGGTGCTGACTGGACCACTACTAAATATAGAATTTACTAAAAATAGTAAATTCCTGAAGGTGCTCCAAATGCCACGAAAAACACACCACTGCGAAGCTCTCTGAAAACCCAGAAAGAATTTGCCATTCAATCAACCAACCACAAGCAATAGCAACCTTCAAAACACGAAACCCTAATTTCACCTTCCGAGTAGCCTACGGGTCTCCGGAATAGGCCAACGGTCAACTGGAAAGATCATGTTCAAGAAGGGGACATTACACTTTGAAGAAGGTCCTTAATCAAATCCAATCATTCAGTGAGCTTACAAACAAACATCACATGTCATGAAATCATATTGTGTAATGTCCCCAATTTCCTGAGCATCAGTTTCAGAGGGTTTAGCCTATTCTTGACTCTCATAGGCTAAGGAGCTTGGTTAGAGGGTCTTTTGGAGGCAGTTATCTAGTCAATGGATGGTTTCTTGTACTCAGTTGGATTAGGAGAAATAAGGGAGATAATAATTAAATTAATTATTTGTAAGGTTGTTAAATAGATAAATATTATAAAGTAACCTTATATTTAATTAATTTAATAAAGCAACTTAAATAAAATATTATATCATAAAGTCACTAAAAATAAATTAATATTATTTTCTAGAAGCTTCTTGAAGATGGATTGAAAAAGTATAAAGAGAGGGTCAGCCAAGCTTCTACGCATCCAGGAATTGATATTCGCTTTGATGTGGTTGTTTGGTGAAGGACCCAGTTAGGGTTTTTTCCATTATTGGACCTTTGGGAACGAAACTTTCATTGGTTGAGCAATTTTGAGGCTGTGAAACTATCAGCTGAGACTATTGCCAGTGGTGGGCTTCATTTCCGAAGTTCAACTTGTGCTTCATTGTGGAATTTATCTGAGTACAATAGCTGATGTATTATTGTACAATTTCTGAGTAAGGGTTTGACAATTGCAACAGCTGATTTATTGTTGCAACCATATTCTTCTTGGTGAACTACAGCTGATGTATTGTGGTTTTCCAATTGGAGGAAGAGATTACATATCAGCTTATTGAAGCATCTTGGTACGAATCGGAGAGAGGATTGCATTGCATTTCTCATCAGTTGCTGTCATAATCAGACTTATTTCCATGTTGGTAAATCTGCATAGAGAAGGAGGACGATTCTACTCATATCTCACTTTTGAAAGATTGATTGGTTGTGGGTATTGAAGTATTCTATTCCTTGTACCTTGGTGATCCTTCCTAGGGTCTCTTTGCTGGCTTAGACAATGAAGATTATTTTTGGTTGATGGTTTTTCATGGCTGCCATCAGCAAGGGCGATTCTCAGATTTTAATTCATTGAGGCCAATATATGCATCGATTCTTCTTAGTCATTGGATCGCTCCATTTTGGGAGTAGTGGTGTTGGTGTGTGAGCTGATTGGGAGCTTGATTGAGGCCACAACTATTAATTTCTGAAGCATACAGGTCTGAAACAGGGGCGGCACCTGCAGGGGTCATTGCACCTTGTTTGGAGTTCGATATTCAAGTCAAAAGGGCTGCAATCTCATCATCGATATCGAAGACATCTTATACCAGGTTCCTCTTGTATTTTGAAGTAGTTTTGCATTATTATTTCCGTCATCTAGTCTTGCTGCTGTAGGTGTTCATTTATATCAGATTTGGCATTCTAATAGAACATCTATTGTAAACCAAGAGTCTTGGCTATTCATGTCAGCATTGTACTTGAGATTGCATTCAATTAAGGAGGGATAAGTTGCATGCCAATTGTTTAATGTAATGCTTATATTGTTTGAGCTCTAGATTATCATATGAGTATGCATTCCCAGCGTTTGTAAAAATGCTACTTGGCTGTAGGTGCACATTCTTCAAATAGAGTTCATGAGAAGGTCAAAAGGAATTCTATTATCATCTTAGAATATTGCTTAAACATTGTAGCTTTAGTTTGCAAGCATTTAAACTTCATTTGAAACCATTCCAAGCAAGCAAGCAAACTGAAAATACAAAGACACCAAATTAAGAGGTTGTGTGCAAAGTGTTTGACAATATTCCTTCAGGCCTTAATCAGCAAATTAAGGTTAGATATTGCAAGGAATATTACAGTGGTTTTAGAAGTGTGAAAGCATTTTCATTTTGGTCTATCCCTCTCCTTTAGGTGAAAAACCCTAAAGTGTTAGAAGGCCATAGCAACCAAAATCCTTGTTTCACATTTTGGTAAACCTAACGATATTCCTTGAAGGCAAAATTTAGATAGGAACTACAAATTAGACTTTCCACTATTATAAATCTTCATGCTTTTTCATTCATCACAAAAGTAAATAGTAAGAAGTTATTGTTGCTTTACCCTTCATACCAAGTGTTTCAAGCTCCATGACTAAGGATAGATTGTCGGAAGATATAGGAGATGAAACCTGGGGGGTTTTCAAATGTCTAAGGTTCCAGCTTTGAACAAAGGTTTAATGCAGAATCAACAAAACAAAGGATTATTCAGATTTCAACATATCAAGGTGAATTGTCAGAATTTTAGAACCTCATTAGAGGATTTACCATGATCAAAACAGACTAGAGTGTCATTAGAATCACCTCTAGAGCCAACTGTCAAACAATATATTTTTAGCCAAAACTATTTATGGCCAGTATTATTTTTAGCTGTCACCATTTTTGAGGACATGAGTGCTCCATAAACAAGGACAGCTATGCCACACTTGAATACATCATCAAATAGATTTTAATGTGAAGCCCTCAAACTACCTCAACATGCACCAAAACATGTACAAATCAGGGAACAAAATAGAAAACTTCTACATGCAAAAATAAAACAATTTTGCGATTAATCACACACAAACAAGTGCAAAAACAAGGTTGTACTCTGAGAAACCCTCAAGTGGGCAGAAAACTTCAAGAAGATTGAGGAATACCCTCATGCCACTAATCCACAGTATTGCATGTGCATGCATCACCATGTGGGCTTTAGAAAAGCTCTTCTTAAGCCCCATCACATCTGTATACTATTCTAAAGATGAACATGTCCAATAGCTCTACTCAGAACAGTGGAAAATGAAGAATGGAAACCTCCATACAAAGGATCATTGCAATAGTCCGGTAACTTGGTGAATTAGCCCCAATGGCTCAGTACACAATCTCCTAAAAATGACTTATTACAGTTGCCTAAGCAGACATCAATGGCCACTCCATGAGATGCTTGAAGGGTTGTATTGGTGATTCCAACTGATTGTCCAAGTTTCTCTAAGGATTAGCTAGCTCATATAATTAAGAAACCTAGGTCAGTGGCCAATGAACAATAGATAGATTTTATACTATTTCTCCTCTGCACTTTAGGCTCTGCAAAACCAAGGTGGGTTCCCCTTTACACAACATCATTTGAATTACAGCAATGCTTACAATGATGCCAAAACAGATAATAGTCTTCACACTAATAATTTTTTAGAGGATTGGCTAAATCATCTTCAAAACCCTCTATTAGCTCTGTATTTTCTGATAGTGTGAATTGAGCATTAACAAAATATAAATTACAGAAAAGGTAAATCAATTGTAAATTTGATTCTTCTTAGGCTTGAGTTCTATGAACCAGTTTGACCAGTGCCTTATCCATTACAGAGTCAAGAAATGACATAATTCCTCCAAATAACAAACCAAATAACTAACTCAATGGTTTTACAAGTTTACTCCCTTACAATAAGAAACCAGCAAATAGAATATACTATTAATCTCCTTATAAAACCCTATTGTAACTACAACATCTTCAAGTATCTAATTCAAAGCAATTTTAATTCATTGAGGCTATAGTCGGCATCGACTAGCTTCTTATCCCCGGACCAGGCTGCATCGCTAGCAGATAGAAAGCATGGGCCCAACCGGCCCTTAGAATAGTAGGGGCGGGGGTGTAGGCTGGGAAGGTAGAGAAAGACATTCATCACAGCAAATGTGCAATGAGAATCTCAAAAGATCTTTGATAATTAAAATTCAAAAGGTGTTGTATTACACTATAGAGACATTACCAGCATAACCTGTATTCATATGAGCAAAATTGAACTGTTTGTTGCTATTACAGAGAGAAATTACAACATTCACTTTCTAAACTTCAGAAGACCTAACTATACAGGACTTAATTCTATACAGAGGCTACAAGAACTAAGGACTTAGAATCCTTAAAATGAGGCTCTAAAGTCCCTTTTATAGATAATAAAGAAAGCAACAAGCAAAAAGCCTCATTCACTGCTTAAGTCACTAAAGACAAAATCTAAGAGGTGACACTATTACAAAAGGACAAAAACATTTATATACATGGAGTAACCACTCAAAAAAGTGGTTGAAGATATTTTAGAGCATTTAAATTGGCGTATGGATTTGATTTCTTCAAAATTGCTCCTTGATGGCAACAAGACATTTATGTTATTCCCATCCTTGTTTGCTAATGTTGCATTTAGGCTGGTTGGTGATAACAGATTGAAACGCAACTCAAACCTCTGCACCATCCTTATATTTCTCTTTATCATGCTCTGCTAACATGTCATCTCTAGGTTGGAGAAATTGGTTAACTCTAACCATATGTGCCTTGTAGTCATCACCTATCAAAACTTGCACCATGTCAGAGAAACCCATCATGTTGTACTCCAGCTTGGAGAGCAAATCCATAGTTAGATTCAACTACTCTGCATCTACCTCACCATTTTTATTTATCTTATTATACATGGGAGTGAATATTAGCAAAATCTAACCTCCACTCCTTGCAAAGCTTGATCTCTCCTTCCTCATTCAAAATAGGAGGCATGTGGAAATCTTCAAAACCTTCAAAGGTAGTTAATTCCCTTTTCATAAGGTTCCTATACCTATCATGATGACTAATAATGTCATCCAAGAAATCTGATTTACCAAAAATATTAGACATTATACTGTAATCAAAATTGGGACTTTTAGCAATAATCTTCAATAATGAAACTCCTAGGGCCCAGCTGATCTGAATGCGCTTTGGCCTAACTCCTGTTTGACTATGACTAGTATATGCATCCCTTAAGATTTTATAGCTATCCCAAACCTTTTCTACCTGGCTCAAAATGTTTGACAACTTGTAACCCAAAATGTTGTCAACCAAATCAAATATCTTCTTTACTACTTCCTCCTTTGCTGCTCTAGCCTCTTCCTTGCTTTGCTTGAGCATCTTTTTCAGGCTTTTAACCTCAAGGACTAAGCTTTGCTTTACTTATCATCCCTAGGCCTCAATTATTGTCTATGGCGGAGGTAGCAACCCTGTAGCCATATTCAGCTGCTCTTGCAATTTCAGATTTATTGCATTTTCCTTATCTAAGTATCCCTACAACTTCTTCACTGTTGCTTCTGCGAATAGGGTTGAGTTCACTGTGATGGACGCTGCTTGGGTGACACTTGTATCCCCTAGTCTTCTAACTATTAAATTTCTTGTGAACTTATTGGGATCATTTATTACTTGGGGTTTGTTGGTCTCAAGGAAAATAGACCAAATTTCCAAGGTCTCATGCCTTGGATTCAAACCAAACACAACACAATGTAGAAGGCCTCAGCTTGCTCCTCTAAATTCAAAAATGGATCTTCTCACCCTTGTCTATTGATGGTGTCAAATGCAATAGCAAATGACATGCCCCATCCTGGTAAAAGAAGACATCCTGCACTTCTCATTAATTATAGATTTCATTTACTTTTTCACATTGTCCCAAAATTTCGCAACTGTTTCTTTCCTCTCCTCTATGAGGCTTTTGTCTGATACCCTCTGTTGCAGTTCTCCTTTATTTTTTAAGGACAAAGTCCTTGAATTCCTTGATGGTAATAAATTTCTCATCTTGCATAAGTTCACAAGCCTGAGCTCTAATATCATCTACTATTTGTCCACCAGTCTCAAAATTGATGGTCAATCTATCATCAGTGGGTCTTTCAATTATGACCCTAGGTGGAGGATGCATTATCTGATTCTGTACTATATTTGTATCACCAAAAATTTCATATGGGCCTATGGGATAATCAACCAAAGGTCCAAATGAGGGGTCTATCTACTGCAGGGGGTTACTTATTGTAGACTTTGTGGTATAACCCCTTGAGAAGTGGAAGGGCCAAGGGTGCTTGATGCTAGAGCAGGTATATTTGACAATAGAGTGTTGGCATTATCAAACATGGTCATTGTCCTTGTTATGGGATCCTTGATGTGTGAAAATGATCCCTCAAATGATGTGTGAAAATAATCCCTCAAATAATGAATCTTTACCCATAAGGCTCTTCTTTTTGTAGCTTCCTTCTCCGTAGAACAATTCCTAATTGATTCCTCCACATTGTCATACTCAGGTGAGAAGGGTGCTAGTTTGAAAATGATTCTCTAATTCGATCTGGTACATTTCTTGGGAAGGAAATTCGATCTGGTACATTTCTTGGGAGCAAATGATGTGCAACCGGGGACTCATACACACTGATTATAGTGGTGTCTGTGTAGAAGAACTAATCACCCCAATTGTGATTGATCCCTTTCTCTGGGAGAAGGTCCTTTGGCCTCAAAAATTGTCATACCTCATTTGACAACCTCCAATCCACCTAGAAGCCAAAATTCCTAAGGATTGTTTTAACAAAAAATTTCTTCAAAAAAATAAAGTTCGACTTCTCACAATCCTTATCCCATATGTAAGTCTATTCTTAGACTGGTAACACTCTTTCTTGATCATCCATGGCCCTAATTTGCATATGTGGGGACCATATACCATCTCCACTGTACATAATGATGTGACACAATAGTGAATACCACTTGAAATGTACTATGTTGATGTCCTTCTTGAGTGAGCTCAAGAATTTATGTATTTCCCCTACAATGTAACCAACATAATCATATGGTTTGTTCACACCCCTAATCTGAATATCCACAGCCAATACCATCTGATTAACTGGCATCTGAATCTTGTTGTCTAGGCCCAAAACGTGACATAATGAAAAGTATGTCTTCATAAAGTAGTCATCAAAGATGTCATAGCTGAAAGGTTCCAGCTCCCACTAGCAAATCTTCTTAATTCTCTATTAGGCCCTCTAGGCCTGAAGCATGGCATCCATTTCACCCTATAACTGTACCTGTGCCTCTAATATTCTCTAGTGAGGGCACCCAAGTCTATAGGTAATTGGGCATTAGGGTTTAGGTTCAAAATCTTGCAAATGTAAGCCCTATCCAAGGGCATTAAGAATTTTCCACTTATGAAAACAATGCCCTCTTCTCAAAGGGTTGTATGCCATTGCAATTGCCCTCATTAGGTCAACATTTACAAATACATTGGGCACCACCAACCTTTCCATCCCTAATCTCCATATGTTGCAAATAGATTTGTCTGCTAGGGCTTTTTGGAAGGCATGTTTAAAATGCGCATAACCTTGAACTAGAATTATTGGGTCCCAACAATCTTCGTTCTTATTAAAAATTCTATCAGCTAAAATCCAAGACCCAGGTGCCATCCTAGGCCTTTTAGCAGATCCTGGCAATTGGGCCATTATATCATCATCAAGTCCCCTCTTTATACCCCTTAAAGTTCCAACCATAACTCTCCTAAGGTTTCAACAGTCGTGAAACTAGGGTTTTTAAATTTTGCACTTCGAAGACCTTTGCAAAATTTTATAATGCCTACCCTTTCAAAGCCCTAAATCCTTGTCTAAATGCTTAATACCAACTAACAATCACCTCTTGATGCCAAAATGCATAGAGAAGGTCGAAATTACTTGTTTACTATCAATGGAAAGCCCTATAAAAAGCCTTATTCGCCTGGAATTTTGTGGAAATTTCACTCTAGTGTCTTGCCTAAGTCTTGAATAATGAGAAATGAGGCAACTAAGCCGGTACCCTCGAGAATTTGGTAGATACAGATCACATCGGCCATCAATGTCCTTGCATGCTTGAACACGCAACCACTGGTAGCCATTCTCCATTTTCGAATATAGGTCGTTGATCTCTAAAGATCAACAGTGTTCACGGGAATTTGAATCCTTTCAGGACGAGAAAACTTTATTTCCTTTTGCACTGCTTCGAGACACGTGTCATCATTTTAGGGACTCGCAGGAACAAAAGAAAAAACTTTGAGGCTTTCCCAACAATTCTTTCCTTAGCGAAACATGAGAAGTGAGCAAGATCAGACACATGGCACAATTTTAGGAGTTCAGGGGACTAAAATCTTGGTTCAAAATCACTCTGCAAAGGCTATGGCTAGTGTGACATAACCATAAGCCGACTTCTAGCATTGACTAGGACAAAAGTGGTACCCTCAGCAAGTTCTCCTTCGAGCGACTTAAAAGACATTTAAAAGCATATGCATAAAAGAACAACTCAAGTCACTAGGAAAGAAGAGGGCTAACAATGAACGATAGAAAGGGGGGCTTTGCTATAAGACTTAAGTTACTTGCACGAAAACAAAGCTCTTGATTTGATTGGTTAGAGACCCATACACATCAACATCGTATGGAGGAAAAAAAGTACTTTGTAGGTTTGCAGGGAGAATAAGAACACAAAGAGCTTTAACAAACCAAAGAGACTACACGAAATGTTGATATGTGTCTTGTAGGACTCAGTGAAGTGCAAAGGCTTAAGCGTTTTATTAAAAGCACATGATATAAATGGGCCCCACTAAGACTCTAGGGAAGGGGCAGTAAACACACAGGATGAAGGCCTCACAATTGTAACTTAAAAGTTAAGAGACCTAGATTAAAGGTCATCAATAAAACATAAGAAAAGTGCAAGGGTTTTAGGTAGATGCTAGGGTTTTTCAGAAGCCCTAATACATAATTGATAAAATAAACCCTTAAAATTTTAGGAATTTTACTGGCCATGGTAATTCAAAAGGCAAATATTTGAGTAAGTACCACCAGTGGCAATAGTTGGGGACGTTTGTTTTGTAGAAACAAGACGACGATCAATGAATCTCCGGTTAGACCAAACAAAAAACCAAAACAAAAAGAGGCAAATGACTGTACAATTTTTACACTAAAAATGCAATGTGCATAGATGTGCCCTACATATGAAAAGTAGGGTTTAAGGAATTGTCCATGCATTGGCAATTCCAAGATCTCTTCATTCATATTTTGCATAAGATAGGAATTCTCTCCGTGATTGTTAAGCACAACATAAGGACCTGTCCATATGGCTTCAAATTTGCCATGCTTGCCTTTGTCATGAATTATGGCATTCCACATTAAGACCATATCTCCTATCAAGAATTTTCTATCGAATGTCTTCTTGTCAAATAGATATTTGACTTGTACTTGCTTCTTGGAATTGGTATTATGTGCTTCTCTTTTGGATTCATCTAATCCTGTGAGTAGACTAATTCTCACCATCATGGCATTACTAACATCTTCCTCATATTCTTGGATGAATTTGCAAAATGGCAATAAATTGTTGATTGGCAATCTGACATCCAATCCATATACTAATTCATAAGGAGATTTCTTTGTAGCTTTCTTGACTGTTGTTATGTCATCCCATAATGCTAACTTCAATTTTGAATCCCATGACTTCTTATTTTTTCCAATCACTCTCTTCATGATCTTTATTAAACTTTTATTGCTGGACTCAGCTTGTCCATTTCCCTAAGGATGATATGGAGAAGAGTAAGATATGGCAATCCCATAGTTATAGCAAAAATTTGTAAACTCTTCACTTATTTAAAACACATGGCCTTATCTACAACCAACTTAACAGGAGTTCCAAACCTTGTGACAATATTTTCCATGACAAAATCAATGACAACTTTGTTAGTTGTCTTCTTGGTTGGAATAGCTTCTACCCATTTAGTAAAGTAATTTGTAGCCACCAAAATCCATCTATGACCACCACTAGATCTTTCAACAAATTTACCCATGAAATCTATGCCCCATTGCTGGAAAGGAGCCTCTACAATCAATGTTCTTAAAGGTAAGGCACCAAAGTACTTCAATTTTCCTGAAAACTTTTGACAAGCATCACACTTCCTTACCATTTTATGAGTGTTAGCAAATGGAGAGGGCCACCAATATCCAAACCTTAGGATCTTATGGGCAGTTGTCTTGGCCATATAATGTCCTCCACAAACTCCATGGTGCAACTCCTCAAAAATCCTTGTAGCTTGATCTTCATCAACACATCTGAGCAAGACACCATCTTTGTTCCTCCAATATAAACAATCCTGGAGTATGATATACTTTATGGCCTGTAATTTGAGAGTTCTTTTTTATTATTAGTCAAATGCTTTGGACAAGACATCTCCTTTAAGTAACACAAAATATCTGACTGGCTTCAAGGTTAGATTTAGCCATTAGCTTAGCTAAACCTTGCCCCTTAACAAGCTTGGTTATCTAGATGTCTATGTTGAACTCTTGGATTTTGGTAATTCATCTGCATCTTCTCTCTGTGACTTCTTGTTGGGTGAAGATGTCCTTAACTGCAGCGCTAGGAACATAAGAAATTATTTTTGTACCTACCAGATAAGGCTTGGAATTCTTTACAGCTTTGACAAGAACATAAGCTTGCTTTTCCATGACATCATATTTTAATTTTTCTGCTTGAAGTGACTTGCTAAAGAATGCAATGGATTGTTCATAATCATAACCCTCATCATTTTTCTATAATAACACAATAGCAATTGTATGGAAAGAAGCAAAAGAGAACAACTAAAAAGGTCTTGCAAAACCAGGGGATTTTAGCACTAGTGCCTGTTTGATAGCCCTTTTATATTGTTAAATGCCTAGACAACCCCATCTCCCCATGATATAAATTGACCCTTCTTGAGCATCCTAGAGATGGATTTAGTTGTTTCTACAAAATTAGTAACAAATCTTCTAACAAAGTTAATTTGTCCAAAAAAAGACTAGATTCCCCTAACAGTTTGGGAATTGGAATTTTGTCAATTGTTGCCACTCTTTCAGGATCAATCTTGATACCATCCTTTAAAACAATATGACCGAACAATTAACCCTTTGTAACCCCAAATATACATTTCTTAGGGTTCAGAGATATGCCATATTCAATGGCTTTTGAAAAGATTTTCTCAAAATGAGTACAATGATCTACTTTTTCAAAGAAGGCAATCAAATCATCCTGATATACTACCATCATAATATCAATTAAATCTGCAAATGCAACATCCACTGCTCTCTAAAAAGTTGCTTTTGTGTTAGTCAACCCAAATGGCATCCTAATATAAACATATATACCCCACGATGTGGTAAAGGTAGTCTTGTATTGCTCTAATTCCTTCACCACCACCTGATTGTACCCTGAAAAACCATCCATCATAGATAGTAACTCACACCCACTCACCTTTTGTAGCATTGCCTCCATATTAGGAAGGGGATAATTATCTTTTAACGAAGATATGTTCAAATTTCTGAAATCAACACACAATCTTATATCTCCATTCTTTTTCCTTACTGGCACCAAATTAGAGACCTAGGTGGAATGTCTAATTGGCTTTATGATCCCACCCTCTCGAAACCTCATCAATTCCTGCTAAATCTTTGGTGCCAATGTTGGGTTGATAGGTTTGCTTCTGTCTGAAAGGCTTGGCATCAAACTTCAAAGGAATCTCATGTTGAAATAAATCTTCTCTATAGGCCTTCAAATCATCATAGGACCATGCAAAGACATGCTTATACTTTCTTAATAAAGCTATAAGCATAAGTCTAATATAGGGGTCTAATTTTTTCCCAATGTAAACTTTCTTAGGAATTTTTTTTTACTTAAAGTTATTTCTTCTAAATCATTTTCATGGACAGGGTTTGATTTAAACACAAATCTATCTGAATTATCAAAGGTTTCTTCTAAGGCAACCAAACCCTTTCGGATCTTGTTAGTCTTTAATTGAATAACCTCATTCCCAAATACTGTCTCCTTTCCATCCACAAATTCCACCAGATTTTGAAAATCTATTTCTTGATTGTGGTGGTATTCTTCAATACAATGTAAAGACTTTAACAAATCTTGATCATCATCAAAGACTTGCCAGTTACAAACATTATCAGGTACTAATGGCCTATTTAAAATCTCAATAGTGGATATAACAGTAAAAGTTATATCATTAGGTCATACTGCAATGTTGACCAAGAAATCAACCATAGCATTCTTTGATCTTTCAATCCATTCTATAGAGAATGCATCAAACATTTCTAGAGCATCCCATATTGCAGCCTTATACTTTTTTAATCTCCTATTCTTTGAAACATATTTCACTCTTATCTGGGACACAACTAACTCTAAGTCTCTTAAAACCCTTAGTTCCTAAATTCCATGTTTGATTGCCATATTAAACCCTAGCAAAAATGCTTCATATTTTGCTACATTGTTTGTGCATTCAAACTTTAATGAAAATGAGTATTTAAAAGACTTACTGTTTGGTGATATCAAAATCACCCCAACTCCTGCTCCTTTTGAGCAAGCACCATCAAATAGCATCAACCATAAGTTGTCTTCTTGTATAAGCTCCCTAGTTTCTTCCACCAATTGTTTTCCTTTTCTTGTTTCCATTTGTGGAGTATCAACTCTAAAGTTGTCAATACCAGTATCAACAAAGTAGATCTCTTCATCACATTCAATGTCTTCAACTAAGCTAGGAGATCTTCTTTCTCTGTTTAACTTTACATGTTTGCCATTCATAGGAATCATGGCAAATGACAGATCCAACTGCATACTTCCACCTAGTGTTGCAGCCAATTTTCTTGATAACAACATTCCGTATTGAGCCAGAATGTCAACAACTGTGAAATTCATCTTGAAGTCCTTCTCTGGATATGCAGCAAGTCCGAACTCAAGGTCAATAATTCCAATTACTAGGACCATCTTGATTCTATTGCAAAGCATCTTCCATATGCTTTAATAACTTGTAGTCCTAACTGATTCATTATGTTCAGAGGCATAGCATTTGTAGAGGCTCTAGAATCAATCATGCATTTTTTTACCAATTCATCACTTATTAACAATGAAACAAGAACGGATCAACTTGAGATGGACATTTAGTCACAATTGTGCCTAAGTATACCTCAGTCACTTCGGTACACAAATCATCTACCTCTATCTTTTTTTTTGTTATTATTCCTTTTCCAACTAAAAACTAACCTTTTTGCCTCCAACAGGTGTTTTGGAAGTACCAATAATTAAAGCCAATGCCTTATCTTTGTGTTCATCTATTCTCATCATCTCTAACAGTGGAACAAAAATCTTAATTTTTGATAAAATTTGTGTCATATCAATAGGAGCATAACTAAGCATATTAGGCACCAAATTGTTGGATAAAACAGGACTAGTGGCCTTTCCTTCTTTGTTTTCAACGCTTTCTTTCTAAGCATTCTTAATATTAGCCTTTTCTTCTTCCATCTTTTGCTTTTGATACTTAGCTTTGATAAGTGGAAACACAACTTGACCAGTTGACAACTGAGGACCCTTACCATTATCCCCTATATTTTTCTTTTCTAGATAGTGGTTCCATTTTTCTTTGCATGTTCTTGATTCTCTTGTTGATTTCCATCTTCTTTAATGAAAAGGCCACCAGCCTTACCTTGACCATCATTATTGCCTTTATTTCTCAAATTGTAGCTACTCTTTACCTGTTGATGATAGCTATTCTTCATGTGTCTTAAATTATCAGTATCAAGTTCTACCCCCTCTTCCTTTGAAGAATAATAAACCTTATTCTCAGGATGCAACTTGGTCGAGAACATGTTAATATCCTGAGTTTTTACATAATGATCATCATTGCAATCATCACATGGTATTGCAGGGTCCTCAAGTGACTGTGCTACCATAAAATGTGAAGGTGAGTGAGGTAATTGACATACCAAACACCACAAATTATCTTCCATCACATTTACACCTAGCCTTAAGAGGGTCCAGAGTTTCCCTATTTGGTGCACCTATTTGATTTTGTTGTATTGGTTTACCATTTTGCCAAGTGGTATTGTTTACCATTACTTGAAATCAGAGAGTACTTGGCAAGCCCAAAAAATTTGACTCGAAAAATACTCGGCAACTTAAAAAGTAGCAAAATTAGGCAATTACAATTGATTATATATAATATATATAATACATTAATTATATGTATTATGTTTTACTATATTTATATATTAATTTTTTGTATTATATAAAAAATATAATAATTATAATAATTTTATATATGTATTTAATAGTTTTGTTAAAGAATATTGTTGGCGTTTCAATTCGCACCTTTGGAGTGTGTATTGGAAACAAACAGCTATGCACAGTATTAACTGCTCTTCAAATTAGGAGGGGAAGCTCCTTCTTTTCGTGATATGCATAAAAAGTAAAGTAATCTCAATTCCTATCTTTTTTACTCTGCTAGTAGAGGCACAAGGTTATAAAACCATATACATTGCAGCTAAGGTTTTCTCTAGTTTTGCAGATCTTAACTACAACTAGGCTAATGCTAAAACTATCCTATTTCCTCAAGAAAAACAGAGCATGAGGACCTAGGAGCAATTTGGGAATGGTTGACAATAAACTCTATCTCAGGATTCCCAAGGAGGTGAAACACTCTATCCGAGGTGTAGGCTGAAATAAAGGTTATTGGAAACAAACATGGAATGGTAAGCTAGTTATCAGGATTCCCAAGGAGGTGACACTTTATCCGAGGTGTAGGCTGAAAAGAAGATTACTATAAACAACATTAAACAGCAAGCCAGATCTCAGGATTCCCAAGGAGGTAAAATACTCTATCCGAGGTGTAGGCTGAAAAGATTACTAGAAACAAACATTAAACGATTATCTTTTATCTCTAAATTCCCAAGGAGGTAAAATACTCTATCTGAGGTGTAGATTGAGAGAAAGATTACTAAAACAGCAATAGTAAATATGGGACAGCAAATTGCATAATGAGACACACACACAATAGGCGATCAAACCAGCTTTATATTAAACAAAGTGAACCAATACAGAATAGCAATATTGCACGCAAGGTGGGCACAGCAATTTGTTATCACAGCAAAAGTTAAAATACAATGAGCAAGGTGCTCTTATTTATAGAACCTCAAAGAAGTAGGGAACCCTAAAATCTCCTTGAGTTAACATCAGTCTTGCAAGCATACAAGAGTTTATTACTATGTCTAAATGTATGCAACTAGCAGTTAACTATAAAAACTACCTCAGTTAACTAATTCTAAACTAAACTGATTGGACTTTGCAACGCACAAGTCTTATTGATATGAGAGTCAACTGATAACCAACATCAGTTAACTAAATCTTAACTGAAAGTTCCACCTCCACCAAAAGATATCCCCAAGGACGAGATAAACATGCATGAAATCAACAATCTAAACTCAAGAGTGATGTTGAGTTGACTGCTGCCTTTGACTCTATCCTCAGGAAAATCGTGGGATCCAAGTGTCTGTTTACTCCAAGCAATCATGAGCAATCATCTCCTCCAGGAAATCACTAACTGCATCATCTTCAAGCACTCTGAAACTATCCAAGATAATGGACTGTCTGTTCAACGTCCTCTCTCCATCTGCGATCAACTTCAGACATTCTTTAACCTCCCCAGCTGTCTTGTCGAAACCTGTTGACATCACGGAAAAATGATTCAACTTGGATGCCACAGGATCACCATTAAGACCATCATGAGCCAAACTTTGGAATTCCACTTGCACGACACCGAGATCGATGTAGGTACCATCCTCATGAAAATAATGGCATAGGATCTGTGTGATGAATCTGCTTACAAGCTTGAGAGCACCAACACTAATTTATTTGATTTCAGCCATCTTTGAAGACATTCTTTCATAAGTTTCTATTTTGAAGAGGTGTTGTTCTCTCCAAGCAAAAAGCTTCCTTTTGTCTTCATTTGCTACAACAACATCATGTGCGACTGCGAACTAAGAAATGATGATTTCATCCCTTGGTTTGTTCTCTGCAATGCTCAACTCAAGTTGCTGAATTCCTTGACGAAAATCGTGGGCGTTGTACCTTAATAGCTACAACTCTACAAGAAGGTATCTGCCCCTGATAACAAAGTCTTCGATCTTATTTTCTAATAGTCTTCCATGATTGACTAACTACCCTAGCTTTTGTTGATCTGCAAGTGATTCTCAACACTGTGGAAGAAGAGGAGCCACGTCTAAAGTACCATGAAGAAGATCTAAGATATATCGTCGCAACTGCTTATTTTGAGCCTTGAGGGCTGCTTTGTCTTCTCCGTCCTTCATCACCCGCTCCTGAAGATTGCCTACAACTACCTTAAAGATGCTCATATCCACGTGCCAAGAGCTCCTACCAAGGTTGGCTTTGACAAAGGTGAAGTCACCAATCTCAACCTCATCTAGTCTCTTGCCCTTCGGCGATGTAGCTACCTCAATGACAATCTCTGCATCAAGATTATGCTCTATGTGTACCTGCTTCTTGATCTTCTTGTTTGACGTGTCTTGATAGGCATTACCAAACTCTGAAAGATCAAGCTGATAGGAAGGATTTCGCCTCCTTCTACCCAAAGTCCTCTCAAGCCAAGATGAATGGTCTATGTTGACTTCTTTGGGAGAAATGGCTACAGCTATATCAACTCCTAGTGAATGAACTGGCACTGAGACTTCACGAACTGGCGATTCTGGTTTTGACTCTATCTGAATGGGAGGAGGCTGAGGAGATAATGGTGGACCAGGAGATGAGGACCCGGCTTCAACTTGCACCACTGGCTCCATTGGAACTTCCGGCACCTTTTCTAGTTGCTCTTGTTCACTTTTGCTTCCTCTCTTCATCTTTCTACTAACTTTGGTACCATCGGGTGGATTGCTCCATGTCTTCACTCTAGGTCTTGATCTTGACATGGAAGGTAGTGAAGAAAATACAACTGGCAGCTCTGCAACTGGAACTACCTTTCGCCTCCTCTTGTCGTCCAAGAAAAGCATGTTGGTCTTGACAACTCGGCCTGATAAATCCTCAAATGAAGTACTCTCTTTGGCATACCAATCAAGTTGTTGAAGCAGCTGGAGAGCAATTTGATCTTTGACGAATGAAATCAGCAAAACTTCTCCATCACCATTTGAAAAACCTTCAACATCTTCTGATAAGAAATCAGCAAGTTGACGAAGAGTGAGTTTGCAATAATGGCGCCTACGAACTTCGAATTCATCCTCACAATTGACTCAAAAGTCTTCAAGTGCTGGCTTGTGTGAATGATTTTGCTCCAAACGAGCTGAAAGAGGCCCAAAGGATCATAGGAGCGCTTTTCATTGAGGTACTTGAGACGAAGCTTTGACAATTCGTTGCTCACTAACTTGCAATTGGCTGCTGATTTGCATTTGTATATGCCCAATCCACATGGAAAAGTGAACGTCGTCTTGTGCCGATTGCGTAGAAAACAATGACCTTCATGAACTTGTCTCAAGAACTCCATGAACAAGACTTTGTCAAACGGGTATCTTGCTAGCATCAAAGGTTCTCCTGAGAAACCATACACTCGAATGTAAGTGAATGTGGGAAATTGGATAAACCAATCCACCCAATTCTCAATTGCTGATTTGGCATCCACTGAAATCCTTATGTGCATCTCGTTGTCAAGATTTCTCACTGTCTTCATCAGAAAATGATCATTCAGTTGCTTGAAATCTTGTTCAGCTTGCAAAATCTCCAACTGTGGGAAGTATTCATGCACACGTTGAACACCAAGAGTTCCAATGATTTTCAGCACTCTAAAATTGCCTTGGAATGCAATTAAATAGACGAGATGAGAAACCATATGAAACTCATGGATCTTGAGAAATCCCGTGATCTGCTGGTGAAGAACATCATTGATCAACATAGCCCAGTCAAAATGTTCTTTATTATTGACAATTTGGGAGATGACATAGAACATCCATGGCTGAAAGACATTAGCTTCTTGTTGACCCATGACCCAGTTGAGCAAGGTAATTAGGATGCTATCTCATCCTTGAATTCTCCACGCCCAAGCTTTTTTGGCAAATTAGTTTTCTGCTCCTTCAACCACTTTGAGCGACCTTCTAAGATCTTCCCTTTTCTGAATGCCATAAACCCTAGCAACTGCATTTGAGGGCTCAAAACCCTAGGCGCCCCTGGATAGCAGGGGCGGTTTTGAGCTCTAAACTCAAAATTGACTATGACAATCGTTCTATTTGACTCCTGATTCCGACTGTTTGGCAACTTTGATTAATCCACTGACGGACTCGTTACGAAGCTTGATCAAGTCTGAGACAAACATCTTAGACGTCATTTGCCCAAAAAGTTACATTTGGTGCCTCAAAAGTTTGGGCACCCCTAGCCAGCAGGGGCGCTTTTGTACTCTAAAACCATATTTTGACCATGACAAAAACCTCATGTTTGACTCCTGATTCGGGTAGCTTGGAAAATCAGATTTATCCATTGATGAACTCATTGCGAAGCTCGATCAAATCTGAGAAAAACATCCTAGCTGTCATTTGATAAAAATGTTACAATAGTTGCCTCAAAAATTTGGGCGCGCCTGGCCAGCAGGGGCGCTTTTCTCCACCAGTGTTAGTCAAATTTTGACTAATTTCATCTCCCTCGTTGTCCTATTCTTCGTTTGATCTTGAAATTCAAGCGTTAGATAGATCTTTTGGACTGGCTAGCAGGCACATCGCGAAGCTGGAAAAATTTCGGAGAATACTTCTTGGAAGTGACAAATCCCGAAACGTTGATCTATGCCTTTGAAACCTTGGACCCCCCTGGCTAGCAAGGGCACTTTTATGCTCCAGAGTTAGAAAATTTCTGATGATTTTCACCTCCTCGAAAATCCCCTCCGTTGCAAAGCATCGTTTTGAACATCTTTCACCATAGAAACTTTGTTGAAGTGTTTGAGGCTTAGATTCTGACACTTGGTATCTAGCCATCTGCTATTGACGACCTCGGAGGTCCTAACTTTTCTCTTGAAAAAGTGAAATAGACCCACCAGAGCTAAACTGACTTTTTCTTGATTCTGACTTGACCAATGTGATCGTGACGTGAAATAAGCCAATCAAAATTATTTTCAGTCAATTTCGGCAAGATCCTATTTTTAGGCTTTTTCCTAAAAACAATAGGGGCCCAGAAACCCTAATTTTCAAAAAATTTAAAATTTGCTAGTATCCTCCAGACAGTAAACCCACAAAAGCCCATGCTTTGTTTGACCTAAAACTAACTTTTGATAACAATTTTACAAGATTTAGATCATTTTAATCAAAATGCCTTATTGAAGCAAAAATTTTATTTTGGGTACAACAAATATAATATATAATAATAAGTAGTATAATTATATTATTTATAATTTATTTTTTATTATATAAAAAATTAAAATATACATTATATATTAATTAAGTGTAATGTCCCCTTCTCATCAGTGATCAGTTTAGTAGCTCATCAACCTATTTCGGAGGCCCGTAGGCTCGTTGAGGTGAAATCAGGGTTTCCTTGTTTGGAGGTTTTTGGCATTTCTCTGAATTTACTATTTTTAGTAGGTTCTAATTTTGGCAGTGGTCCAATTGGTAGCACTTCAGTGAGTTATCTTTTTGTTGGAGCATTGAGTTATTCTGGTTTTGGCTTTAAAGAGCAATATTTGGAGAAATTATATAATTCAAGGCAATTAATGTTATGTTTTTAATTTAACCCCTTGGCCTAATGAGATGACTTTAAGTTGTGTTTAAAAGGTGGTCATGAAGGGGGATGCCACCTGAAGGAGTGATTTAATATTTAATGAAGTTTTTTTATGCCTTGAAGTTGGACGCCATTCTAGAAGAGAATTAAATATTTTGAATTTTAAAATATTTCAAAAAGGAGCTTTTGGCGTCCCTTTCTTGGAGTAGTTATGGAATTTGAAAAGTCTATTGGGTGAAAATTATGTAATCAACTTTTCGATAGATTACACAACTAAGACTTCAGCCACAGCTATGTGAGATATGAATCTCTCCTCTCAGAAAGGGGAGGCGCCCTTCTTACTGCTAAAAGAAGCGATGATAAAACAAATAAAGTAATTACACAATCTACACAATACTTATGAAGTGGGGGGGTTGTGTCAAATTCATCCTTCTCTCTTTTTTCAGAGAAGATGTTTACAATGCTTCATTGTTGGAAGTTCTCAATTCACAATAACCTAAAACGATCAACAAGCAGTAAATGCCTCTATCTTGTCAAAGCAAAGCGTAGAGATACCAGAAGTGATTAACAATAAACAAGTAAAATAAAAGGGAAAGCTCACGAAGGCACAAAGTTGTTCTGTAGCTTTTTCAATGGTGGATCTGTGAAAGATGTGTCGTTTGTTGCATTAGAAACACAAAGTCTTCTTAGATACAGCAATTCCTCGAACAACATGAACAATTACAAGCGCAAAGTCTTGTAGATCATCCAACCAAAGTATCCAAAGAGAATGAACAATTACAAGCACAAAGTCTTGTAGATCATTCAACAATAGTTAAACAAAACACAAATGTAAATCTAAATAAAGGATGTAACACAAAGTTTACATGAATTACTTCAGTCTTTCAGGTTTCATAAGCTAATCACCACCAAATGAGATCAATTCACAGGACTATCGAATCCAACACAAAGTCTGGTTTGCAATCTTCTTCTTTATTGATCAAATTTCGTTCCCAAAGCATGAACACAAAGTTTCACAATTTGTTTCAAAAGGGGAAGCACTTTGTTGCAAAATACTAAAAGATAAACAATACAAAGGAAATCCCTCATATATATGGAAAGAGGGAAGAGCAAAATTAGGAAACTAATTGAGAAAATTAAGGAAAGTTGGGTGAGCGATTCAAGGAGATCTCACCTAACTTTGACCAAAGTCAAAGTGTAATTTTTCTTAATGAAATTACATCTCGAACTTGGTGCAATTACAATTTACAAAAAGACATATAAAATGTCAGCAAATATTTACAAGATGCATAATGGGAAGCATCAAAAATGTCTAAAACTGGAGATCAGAAAACTTCATGTTTCCTTGCTTTGGGGGCGGAAGTCTTTGTATTTCTTCCTGGTCTCCTGCACGAACTTCTCATCCGGACCAACGGTGTAATCCACAATGGTGTGAATTCTCGTGATCGATCTCATGGTAGATGAGTGAACCTTCTTGCACCTATCAAGATGCGTTTTTACATTATCCAATGTGAGTCTTGTATCACAAATGATGTTCAAAGAGGCTTCTGAAAAGTCCGCGTTGTCAATCAACTTCATGATGGCTTCTTTGAAGATCTAGGATATGTCTATGGCTGGCAGGAACATACGATTTTCCTCAAGAAGTTGTCCTTGTAACTCCTTGATACCTTTTTCAATAATCACACAATGCCCTTCGACATCTTCCTGCACTTGGTGGAGATCCTCCGTAAGAGATTGAATTACTTGAATTCGATGTTTCAAGGATTCTCTTATCTGTGATGTCCCCATCCTAGTCAGCGCAGCTGGTTATGTGGTTAGCCTATTATTTCAATCCTCGTAGGCTGACAGATGTGTGCAGAGGATCTTCTGAGGCAGTTACTCAGTCTTTTGTAGCTTCAGTATTGCAGTTGTTTCAGGTTGGGCCTTCGCAGAATCATTCAGAGTGGTTTTTCAGAGACTTTCTATTTTTAGAAAGTAGGGCAGGCGGAAGCTGCTATTTTTGGCAGGGCATCTGGTTCAGCTGGTCATCTCAGAGTCGACCCAGTTCTTCAGTTTGATGGTCAGATGGAGAAATAAGGAGTATTTAATGATTATTGAATATTTAATATTTTGACTTTATATTAAAGTCACTTTATTAATATATTTAAATATTAATAATTAAATGGTATATTATAAAGTATTTTTAATACTTTATAATAAAGTGATATATTTGACATGATGAATAATTATTATTCATTTATGAGACGTCATTTAATTATTTATAATTTCTCCCAAGTCTAAAAGGCGAATTTAATCATTTCATTAAATGATTTATTAAAAAGAGCTATTGGGTCGAATTTTTCAAGAGAGATATATATTCACAGGAAAGACAAATCGAACCATTATGATATGTTATTCAAATTTGTCTTGTATTTGCTCTGAGCATTGGAGTTTGCAAAACCTAGGGTTTCAGCAGACGAATCGTTTCTGGAGAACGATACCTCTTCAGGAATTGGCAGACTGAGACTATGCAATACCAGTTGAAGCTTGCATCTCGGTGACTTCACACAGGGTTACAGATTGAGTTCATTGATTTATTTATTCAGGGTTTAGCAGAGATTATTTATCAAGCATCTGAGGCGATTCTTTCAGAGTCTTTCTTCAGAGATCTGGCAACTTTATTTGGGCCGTACCATATTCTTTATTGCTGCTGCAGCAGGGCCGTACATTTTTGTACCTGCAGGCCGTACCATTATCTCCAGTGCACTACACCTCCTGTCTTCAGTTCCTTACATTCAGATCAAGTGCGCCTTGGGTTTCAGGAGATCCAGCATTGATTTCAGAGCTTGAGAATTGTTTCTTTCATTCAGCCGTACAATCTTCATCATTTCTTTTGGCGCCTGCAAGAGGAAACCAGGTTCTTGAAATAAAATAATATTCTATACTCTTGTTCAAATTTTACATTGTAAATGCTCTGGAAGTTCAATAAATAGATGCACCCATATTCTCTGAGCACTTTCAAGCTTATTTCATGATTCTAGAATTTATTATGAATTTTTAGGCATTTATTAGAGTAAATCGCAGCTCCTTGTATTTTCTCAAAAATCTATCAAAAACACAAAAAAACACAAAACTTGCAAAAACAAAACTCACAGTTAGGGTTTCGGGGTTGAGAACCACCAAGGTTCTTACAGTGGTATCAGAGCACAGATTTCCTGCCATCCTATGCTTTTTCAGTTGTTTTTCAGAATA
Source organism: Sequoia sempervirens (assembly GCA_007258455.2). Taxonomy (NCBI): domain Eukaryota; kingdom Viridiplantae; phylum Streptophyta; class Pinopsida; order Cupressales; family Cupressaceae; genus Sequoia; species Sequoia sempervirens. The sequence goes on along the minus strand of VDFB02256234.1, from coordinate 64,468 downwards.
CAGTGTGCTTTTTGGTTGCTTTTTCATGAGCAGAGATACTATTCACTATATTAAAGGTGTAGGGACAGGCAGAGCCGAGGATTGGATAGGTCCACCGATTCCTGAAGGTGAGACAGTGTCAGGTGTATTAGGCATTCACAGATCTAGCTCTAACAGTAGTGAAAACAGTGTTGCAACCCTAATGGCAGATCGTGAGATTCCTATGGAGACAATTAGAGATACTGGGAAAGCACATGCAGAGGGCGACATTACTGATGAGGAGTTCAGACGCAGGCATGATAACATGATGGACATGATGTCCCAATTGATGGGTACTATTAGGCAGTGTACTCCATCACAGCCACATTATATACAGATTGGACAGACGAGCGGGACTACACCAGTAGATCAGCCTTTGGCATCAGTACCACGACAGCCGTCACCGATCTATCAGGAGCGTAGGCCTGGACAGCCTACATTCTTACCTAGAGAGACTCCACCTCTGACTCCAGGGGCAGAGCAGCAGGGGTAGCATCAGGAGTTTCAGCCACATAATGGCATGTCAGTAGCAGATGTGACGAGGTTTCATGGTGAGTACCTATCATTGGCACCTGAGATTAGGCAGGCATTATCGTTTCATGAGTTTATGGATGTTCATAAACCTAGAGGAGGAGGTAGATTTGACCGTAGACCCCCTCAGCATCAGCAGCCACAGCCACAGGTGAACAGGGACTTGCAGTATGCAGTTAGCAAGATCACCTTGCCATACTTCGATGGGTCTGACAAGACGTCAGCGAAGTCTTGGGTCCAGAAATTGGACAACTATCTATCATTGAGGCCTATGCAGGAGGACGAGGCCATTAAGTTTGCTACTTTGCATCTTGATGGAGTAGCGCATGATTGGTGGCATCACGGCATGTATACACTTGGCCATCATGCAGTCAATACTTACCAGGAATTCACCAGCAGGCTCATAGAGCGCTTTGATAAGAAGGATCCGGAACTTTATTTCAGAGAGCTAGCTCAGCTCAGGCAGACAGGAAGTTTGGATTCTTATATTGGTGAGTTTCAGAGAGTTGCCGTTATGGTGACTGGTATTTCAGAACGGAGACTCATTATACTCTTCGTTGAGGGTTTGACAGAACCTATGAGAGGTTGGGTAAAGGCTTTTCACCCTCCTACCCTTCAGGAGGCCATGAGAAAGGCGCGAAACATGGAACTTGCAGCACCTCACAGCAAGTTCAATTCAGGTTCGACACCCTACACGAGGCCTAATAGGCCTTTCGACAGAAATAAACCCTTTGATAGAAGGAAGGATCAACTGGATCCTAAGAGACAGAATGCCCCACCCTTTGACAGAGAAACACTGAACGAATTGCGGAAGAAAAAGTTGTGTTTCTGGTGCAAGGCACCCTACGATGAAAAACATGTATGCCCATTTCGTCCTAAGGTCAAAAACAATCAAATGGAATGGTTTTATGAAGGCGAAGAGCAATCTGATCTGTCAGACCAGCAAGCTGATTCCGAGCATTCAGATGATGACAGGTCCGAAAATGAGGGTGAAAACGAAGGTGGAAGGAAGCTACAGGAAGCCCATTTGACTAGCCTTCAGAGAGATGGGTCGTTTAGACTTCGCGGGCTCCTAGCAGGTCAGAAGGTGATTACCTTACTGGATACGGGTGCTACACATAATTTCATTGATGCACGATTGGTGGAGAGACGTGGCATTCAGACAGAGGCATTTGAGGGTATTCGAGTCAAGGTGGCTGATGGGTACACTCTCAGATGTGACAGAAAGATTACTGATCTTCCGATGCAACTGAACAACTATGAATTCAAGACTGAATTCTATGTTGTTAACATGGGAGATACTGATGTGGTGTTAGGGATGGCATGGTTGCACGATTTGGGTGAGTTCACACTCAATTTGCATGACATGGAGATGAAATTCAAGGTTGATGGGAGACCTCATGTCATCAAGGCTATCAGAGACAGTAATCTAAGGATGGTTTCATTTAGACGGATGGAGAGACTCATTCGTCATGACATGGTTGACTGGGCGGCAAAGTGCATGTTGATGCCAGCCCAGCAGGAGCAGCAGAAGGGTGGGTACCACCCTGACATTCAGATCTTGAGGACTAAACACTCCAAAGTGTTTAGTGACATTCCACCTGGTAGACCTCCAAACAGAGGCACGGAGCATATCATTGAGTTGGAGGAGGGCGCAAAGCCCGTTATGATCACGCCCTACAGACATCCGAAACGACTCAAGGATGAGATAGAGAAGACCATCAACGAGTTGTTAGCTATGGGGCATATTAGACCTAGCAAGTCACCTTTTGCTTCATCGATTGTATTGGTGAAGAAGAAGGATGGATCACTTCGGATGTGCATAGACTACAGGCAGCTCAACAAAAGGACAATTAAGAATAGGTACCCTATACCATGCATCGATGAGTTGATTGATGAGTTACACGGTGCTATCTTCTTCACGAAGATTGATTTGGGGTCCGGGTACCACCAGATTCAGATGAGGGAGCAGGATATTGAGAAAACCGCCTTCAGATGTCATTGCGATCACTTCGAGTTCTTGGTTATGCCCTTCGGTTTAACCAATGCACCTGCCACCTTTCAGGCGACTATGAACAGGGTTTTCAGTTCTCAGTTGAGGAGATTTGTGTTGGTATTCTTTGACGACATTCTGGTTTATAGCAGGTCATGGGAGGAGCATCTGGCTCACTTAGATGCAGTTTTGGGTATCTTAGCAGATGAGTCTTTCTATGCTAAGGAATCCAAGTGTGAGCTCTTATGGAGGAGTTGTTATATTTGGGGCACATCATCAGTGCCAAGGGAGTGAGTATGGACCCTGAAAAGGTCCGAGCTATAGTTGAGTGGCCGGTACCTGAGAACCTTACGCAGCTTAGAGGCTTTATCGGGTTGTGTGCTTTCTACAGGAGATTTGTTAGTGGGTTCTCACGTCACGCCGCACCCCTTACTGACTTGACAAAGAAGGGGCTTTACTTGGTCACCACGTGAGTGCTTTGGCTGGTTTAAGGTGATCATGACTTCATGTCCGGTGCTAGCATTGCCTGACTTTACGAAGTCATTTGATTTATTCTGTGATGCTTCAGGAGAGGGCATTGGTGCCGTTTTGATGCAGGAGCGACATCCTATTGCTTTCAAGAGCAGAAAGCTTAGGGGTCCTGAGAGGTTCTACAGCATTTACGACAAGGAGATGTTAGCCATTATGCATGCGTTGGCTAAGTTCAGGCAATACTTGGTGGGCAGCAAATTCAGTGTCCGTACAGACCATAATAGCCTGAAACACTTCCTTGGGCAGCGAGACTTGAATGAGAGGCAGCAAAAATGGGTCAGTAAACTACAGTCGTATGACTTTGATATCACCTTCATTAAGGGGAAGCAGAATGTTGTAGCTGACGCCTTGTCTCGTAGACCTCAGTTGAATGCCATGGCACAGATCACAGAGGATTGGAGGCATCGGATTATTGCTGAGTATGCTAAGAACCCATGGGCTTCTAGCATTGTTGACAGGACAGAGCAGGATGACAGGTATACTGTTGTAGATGACTTGATCATTTACAAGGGGCGGATTTTTCTGATTCCTGACTCGGAGGTGAGGGTTACAGTTTTGAGAGTCTTTCATGATCTTCCTATGGCGGGCCATCCCGGGTACTATAAGACATATAAAATGATTCGGGAACGGTTTACGGAGAGGGCTGAAAACTGATGTGTTACAGTATGTCCGAGAGTGTTCTGTTTGCCAGCTGCAAGCAAGAGCACATATCCTGCTGGATTGCTCAGCCCACTTCGATACCGACAGAAGTGGGAGTGTTTATCGATGGACTTTATCACAGCTTACCAAAGCCAAGGTAAAGATTGCATCTACGTAGTGGTTGATCGGCTGACTAAATATGCGCACTTTTCCCGATTACTACTACCTTCACAAAGCATCGCAGACTGCAGAGTTATTTTTCAGAGAGGTATTCCGGTTGCATGGGTTGCCTCGGACGATAGTCGCGATAGAGACAGTTGGTTCATGAGCAACTTTTGGCAGGAGTTGTTCAGGCTTTGTGGGACCGAACTGACACCGAGTACCAGCTACCATCCGCAGACAGATGGGCAGACAGAGATTGTCAATAAGTGGGTGGAAGGTTATTTGCGTAATTATATAGCTGGACAGCAGAGAGCTTGGGTGAGGTGGATCTATCTATGCGAGTATTGTTATAACTCGACTCACCACATGACGATACAGATGACACCCTTTATGGCTTTGTATGGGTATGAGGCGCCCAACCTTTTGGATTTGATATTGAGTGATAGCAGAGTGCCGAGTGCAGGGGATATGATGCAGAGTCAGCAGGACATTTTGAGGTCTCTCCGAGACAATATCCAGCGGGCACAGAATCAGCAGAAGCAGTATGCTGATCAGAAGAGGGTTGAGCGTACTTTTGATGTGGGTGATATGGTGTACCTTATGTTGCAGCCATATCGTCAGTCTACTCTGCGGAAGAGTGGGGCAGAGAAGCTGAAGCCTCGCTACTATGGTCCATTTCGTGTTGTCAGACGAGTGGGCGAGGTTGCTTATGAGTTGGACTTGCCAGCTGATAGCAAGGTCCATAATGTGTTTCACGTTTCTCACCTGAAAAAGGCATTGGGTCAGCATGTGATACCCTCTCCAGTTTTGCCACCCCTTGATGACGAAGGGAAATTGATACTAGTACCTGAGGCCATCCTTGAGATGAGAGAGAGACACCTTAGGAGGCGGGTGATCATGGAATATCTAATCAAGTGGAGAGATCTGCCAGTTGAGGATGCTACATGGGAGTCAGAGGAGATTTTACAGCATCCAGAGCTGAGATTGCTTGAGGACAAGCAATTTCAGGGAGGGCAGACTGTGATGTCCCCATCCTAGTCAGCGCAGCTGGTTATATGGTTAGCCTATTATTTCAATCCTCGTAGGCTGACAGATGTGTGCAGAGGATCTTCTGAGGCAGTTACTCAGTCTTTTGTAGCTTCAGTATTGCAGTTGTTTCAGGTTGGGCCTTCGCAGAATCATTCAGAGTGGTTTTTCAGAGACTTTCTATTTTTAGAAAGTAGGGCAGGCGGAAGCTGCTATTTTTGGCAGGGCACCTGGTTCAGCTGGTCATCTCAGAGTCGACCCAGTTCTTCAATTTGATGGTCAGATGGAGAAATAAGGAGTATTTAATGATTATTGAATATTTAATATTTTGACTTTATATTAAAGTCATTTTATTAATATATTTAAATATTAATAATTAAATGGTATATTATAAAGTATTTTTAATACTTTATAATAAAGTGATATATTTGACATGATGAATAATTATTATTCATTTATGAGACGTCATTTAATTATTTATAATTTCTCCTAAGTCTAAAAGGCGAATTTAATCATTTCATTAAATGATTTATTAAAAAGAGCTATTGGGTCGAATTTTTCAAGAGAGATATATATTCACAGGAAAGACAAATCGAACCATTATGATATGTTATTCAAATTTGTCTTATATTTGCTCTGAGCATTGGAGTTTGCAAACCCTAGGGTTTCAGCAGACGAATCGTTTCTGGAGAACGATACCTCTTCAGAAATTGGCAGACTGAGACTGTGCAATACCAGTTGAAGCTTGCATCTCAGTGACTTCACACAGGGGTTACAGATTGAGTTCATTGATTTATTTATTCAGGGTTTAGCAGCGATTATTTATCAAGCATCTGAGGCGATTCTTTCAGAGTCTTTCTTCAGAGATCTGGCAACTTTATTTGGGCCGTACCATATTCTTTATTGCTGCTGCTGCTGCAGGGCCGTACATTTTTGTACCTGCAGGCCGTACCATTATCTCCAGTGCACTACGCCTCCTGTCTTCAGTTCCTTACATTTAGATCAAGTGCGCCTTGGGTTTCAGGAGATCCAGCATTGATTTCAGAGCTTGAGAATTGTTTCTTTCATTCAGCCGTACAATCTTCATCATTTCTTTTGGCGCCTGCAAGAGGAAACTAGGTTCTTGAAATAAAATAATATTCTATACTCTTGTTCAAATTTTACATTGTAAATGCTCTGGAAGTTCAATAAATAGATGCGCCCATATTCTCTGAGCACTTTCAAGCTTATTTCATGATTCTAGAATTTATTATGAATTTTTAGGCATTTATTAGAGTAAATCGCAGCTCCTTGTATTTTCTCAAAAATCTATCAAAAACACAAAAAAACACAAAACTTGCAAAAACAAAACTCACAGTTAGGGTTTCGGGGTTGAGAACTACCAGGGTTCTTACATTATCTCAATGAATTTATCTTTATCGGGAATTACCCCAGCTTCCACCAATTTACTGAGCTTTACCTGCTTCATCTGTGACCATGACAGCAGGGATTTTTCCATATCTCTACACTCCTGGGAAAGTACACTTTTCTCCTTATCAAGCTCTGTGGTGAGCTTGGCCAGCAAAGTAGTTTTCTCGTCTACAGCCATTATAATCTGAGATCCGTGTTCTATGATCTTCTCAACGAAATCATACAACACCCTGCCTTTGGAGGCGAACTTCTCAGCTTTCTTGACAGCTGGGTCCTCAATACTTACCATTGCCAGTGGCTGTTCATTAGTTGAAGATCCTGCAAGTCTCTTTACAACAGTGGCATAATGCTCTACCCTCTGTTTGTACATATTGTGAGCTTGCTCCATTTTATCCAGTCTTCCAGCCAAGATGTCCAATGTCACTTGCGCATCTGCTTTTGCACTTTCATTGGTAACTTTGCCAAGCTGGACTCTTGTTACTGTGTACTCCTCCATATTGACATCTTCTTGCGATGGTATGCCAATCTCCGCATACTTGTGACCAGTCTTGTCAACATTTAGCCTTGAGTATACTTTCGCCTTTTTCTTCCCTTTAGCCTTTGGAGGGACTATCTCTTCGAGGTCGAGCTCCTCTGGAGAAATCATTTGTTTCTTCCGCTTCGATACTTGAGATATCAGCCAAGGGGGAAGAAAGGAGGTGTGAACTTCTGGATTCACTGTCAACTCTGTCATCATTGTCACTTCTGAAGTTACCATGGGTATTCTAACAATGGGCGAAGTGTCTGTCATCATTGGTCCTGTAGACTGCACATTGAGCTGATCACGTATTGATTCATTCATAAACCGGTTGAACTCAGTTTCAAAAGTGATATCATATGTTGGTGAAGACGGGCTAGGAATGGATGATGGAGGACTTGACGGAATATCAACAGTGTGAATGCTTGTCACCGAGGGAGTATCAAGCAAGGTTGATGTTGCAGGAATAGTGGATACCTCTACTGCAGGAATGCCTGTGGTAGGAATAGGTGATGAAGGAACATGAGGTGGAGGAGTATTCGAATTTGGAGGAGTATGAGGAACACTAGAAATCACAGGCGATGACGTTCTGGGAATTTCCTCAACTACATTCTTAGGTGAAGACAGTTATTTCTTGATCATGCCTGGGTTCCTCTTGATCACCCTCTTGTCTCTCTGATTTTGGTTCACCTTCGGAATCACCTTCAGATTCTTCTTCAGAATCTTCTTCAGACTCTTGTCCGCTTTCAGAAACTTCTTCTGCATCGGAGTCTGCTTCCGCTGAGTCTTCATCTTCAGCAGATTGGTCACTGGAAATACCTTCTTCATCAGAATCTATCTCCTTTGAAACAGCCCTTTTACCTTTAGAGCGAGATGGTTCAGATTCTGTGGTTTCTTCTTCTGGGATGGCCTGGGTATCTTTCTTGCCAACAATAAACTTGATTTTGGGACCTCTGTAAGGTCCCTGACCTCTGATGTAAGAATTTCTTGATTTGCAGCTGCCTTGAATGGGTGGTTACCGTTTGATGATTTCGGTATTTTTCAATGAATGCAATTAGTGGCAAACATCAAGTTGAGCATTAAAGTAATAATAGATCCAAGTACATCTTAATTGCTATTGTATTTCAGCTCAGAAATCTATTTCAATAATCAGCAATAGATATCACAGTATAAGATCACCTACATAACCAACCTTCACCAAAAGGCTTCACTAAACTCACAGTTCATGCACAGCAACGAATAATAGGTGTTTACAGCAGACTGAAAGTAGTTTCTGAGTGTGACTCTTAATCTTAACTAACAGTGCTAATTGACTACCAATGCAGCTATGTATGCAATGCGAGGTTTCCCAATGCCACAAATGACTGGTTTTCATGTAAGCACCCAACTACAGCAACTGACGTAATAGATACAGCTGTCATACAATTCCCAACTTCCTTGTGTCAGAAAGTGCACTAATTAAAATAGAAATCCGATTGAAATTCTGTGCAACCAGACATTTACAGCATTCTTACACTCTGACAACACTAGGGTGCAACCCAACCTCCATTGAATGATATTGACAGTAAAATGTGTAGTTTATAACCATGCTTCAGTTCTGATATTTGTAATGCTAAAGCTGATGTGTGATTACAAGTTAGCTAACTGCTGTAAGTGATAATTACAACACATTCTGTTGTGTCAAAATACAAACCAAAACTGCCTCAAGATGACCACGACCTTCCCAACTATGCAAAATAAGTGCTTGCAACCCTTACAGTTTTTATATTGACAGCAAATGACCATGTAAAGACCAGCATTACTTGGGACTTTTCCGTTTGCAAACTTGTTCAAGGCAGTAATTAAATGAAGAGTGAAATGACTGAAACTCAAAATGCAGACCCAGAACAAAGAGGTTCTTAACCATGACGTGGAGGAGAGCCTACAAAATTAAATACAATAATATTGTGCAAATACCTCAGACCTGGAGCATTAATCGTCCCAACCTGAATGAGCTCGAAATGGCTCAGAAAGCTCTCAGAAATGTCGGCAAAACTTGGAGGCTTCTTCTTGTCAGTCGTTTTGCCTTTCAGATGATGCAACCAGCCTTCTAGTAGCCGGATGTCTTCAACCAAGCCTGTAATAGTGCCCACGACCCAGTCTATTTCATTTCTTGGGGTCGTTTTTACCCAGAAATCACGTCCCTTGCTAGAAACGCCCAGATTTCTTCCAATCACGACCCTAGCAAATGTATTTCTGCTTGAATACTAGGCGTCTAGGGTTACTCCATGGAATAACGCCTCCATTCCAACAGATAGCTGTTCACATACGATTTTAGGAGGATGCAAAACTTCCAGAAAATCAAACTCGCGAAAATGCCAAATGGTATTTCGTTTTCCCTTCCTTCAGCCGACTCCAAACTCGCCCACCCCAAGGTAACCTGTAGGCTTTATGAAATCTTGCTAGGACTGATATTTCACAGTCGAAACAAGAGCTAGGGTCTCAACCCGCGTCCAAGAAGAGGTTCGCTATTTGCAGAGCAAAATATGATCATTCCAAAGGTTTATAAAAAGTGCTCGAAAATGAGTTTTTTCTTCACTATATCCTCCAGCTCGAAAATGACTTAATTCATTTCATTTTATTTTATTTGCCCTTGCCTAAAAAAAATAATAAAATGACTTATATTGTTTCCTTCATAAAATATTTTCCTCATAGTCACTTTAACTTGAATATTAATTATTTAATATGCCCCTTTTTATAAATAATTTAAGACTTAGGCAAAATTAAATAATTAAATCACTTCGTCGAAATCTTGGGGACATTACAACCTCTTCGTGAAGAAGTGGGAATAGCTGTTGATTTATTTTTCATGCGGAGTTCTTGCTGTCGGCGAGCTTCTACAGTGTTGGATAAGATTGGTGCCAATCTCTCTCTGATGCTAGTGCTTTCTTTTCTAGACCATTGAATTGCAGGCAACGGCTTCTTCGAAATTTCGTGTTCATCATAAACAACATTCATGATATCGCCAGGATCTGTAAAATCCTCTGGTGGGTCAGCAATATCAAGGTCTTTGATCTGCTGTACAGTCAACCTGCAATAATCCATTTTGCGAATGGCTTCTTCATCTCTGCAATCAGCCCAGATGTCCTCAAAACGGTACTTGTGATGATGACACTTTTGCAATTGCCTTCTGACATCCCAGTAATCAAAATCAAACCTATACCTGTAGCACCTGATTGTCATGATTTCCATCTCAGCATAAACAGATTTGGCTTTTTGTACATTCGGGATAGTATATCTACCGATGGTCAGTGGGAACTTGAATCCACGCTTGTGAATATTTCTTCATTCTTTGTGCATTGAATTCAGCTGTCTGCACATCTCCATGAGAACCCACTTGTCTGAGGGATATCGTGGCAGCATGTAAGGGCAGCCAGTGTAGCACCCTACTCTCAAATAAGTAAATGTTGGGAATTGTAGAAATATGCCTCCAACTTTACTTACCGCCTTATAGGCCTCATCAGATACCCTTCGCCTCTCGAGAGTTGGATCAAAATTGAAAAGCAAAGGTACGAAGAAAGCATCAGTAACCCTGCTAAAATGATGGAAGCTTTCCTTCAACTCCAAGTGATAGAAAAATTTATACACAAGTACCAGCATCCGATTCCCTTTTGTGGATAGACTTGGAAATTGCCTCATTACAACTGCTGCATACACCAGATAAGAAGTCATATAGAATTTTAATGTAGAAAGCACATTGATCAATTGTTCATGTATTTCATCGCTGATCTGTTTGCCCCAGTCAATGTGAACTTTTTGTCTTCTTATGATTCTTGTAACGACCTATTCCTTGCGTAAATTAAAATTTTCCAATTCTCACTTTAAACATGTAAAGGTAACAAGTAACAAAGATAATATAATAAAATTTTCCTTTATTTATTGATAAATATGTACAAGTTACAATATGTTTCCACATGAATTTCATTTTCATTGCAAATATAAATCAGAGTTCAAAAGTAATACAATTACATACATAGCTCGTAAGCTTTTGCACAAATAGAAGTAAGAAGGTCCAGGAGTCCGTCCTTTCAAATCTTGGTACATCGGTCGCCTGCTGCGGAGGAGAAACATCACTCGGGCACTTTTCCACCAACCACGGACTTATAATGCGGTCCCCCGCACACCTATCGTTAGATAGATGGCCCTCCCTTCGAAGAAGAGATTGGTAGGGTATCCTTTAACAATTACCAACTGAGCATAGTGTTGTGTCCTACACAACTAGAACCTTGCTATTCACAATCTCGAACTAGTACTCGGATCACAATGAACTGACAGTGTAGTCTCAACAATCTCACACCTAAGTGGATGTCGTACATTTCACTACTTTGGCCAAAGTATTCTCATTCAGTACTTTGAATGAAGGTCATCTATCATAAACACTACTCAGGGCCAATTTGACTTTGGGCTATCTTACTATACGCATAGGCTATGTCCTTCAATGGGTTCAATTTACCCCAAACTTCCTACCTCAAACAGTCTACTAAGAAATGAACCATTCAACAAGCATCTTATATCCTAACTCCTGATTCCGGAAATCTTTATCCTAGGAGTGAAGCTTGACAGAGTTAACCTAATAACATAAGCTAAGGATCATACTTGGTTTGACGTCATTTCATTCCTAGTAGATATTATTTACTCTACGTATTCTCCATATACGGAGATCATACAAAATTGTAAAAGTCAAGCAAATGCACATACAATTCCTTCAAAGCATAATGCATATTAAGTTAAGCTATCCTTAAGCCCTTAAAACAATTGACTCCCTTCTTTAAACCTCTTTTTCCATAAATCCTTATTATTTTAATCTATCAATTAAATATATTGACTTGCTCAAGCATTTACCCTTAATTGCGTTGATATTCCTTATTCTTTTACCCTTCATTTACAATGAAATCCCTTAAGCATTTACTCTTTAAGAAGCTTATCAAACAATATTAATTTGCTAATAGCATGCTAATTGCAACCAGCAAATTCAAGATTAGAAGAGAAGATCATTTAAATAAAAATTACAAACTGGATAACATGCCTGTGAAAAAGAGCTTCTCCCCAGCACTGTTATGGCAGCAGCTTCCAATTGAAGATGATAGAATGTAGTTTATCTTACTCTCAAATATAGAGACTCTTCCCTCAGCACTCTCCCTAAACAATACTTCTCTACTGAAAATTGCTATTACTCTTCTTCCTAAAAGATAATTTAGCACAGTCTAAAAATTGCAGCTGATACAAACTCTAGTTCTCACACTCTAAATAATATGATGCAATGCAGCATTAACAACGCACAGCAGCAGCTTAGAAACTAACAAGACAACTCTCCAATTCGCCAAAAATGATTTCCACAAGAGATATTTCAATGGATGGCTGGGCAAGTATTTATAAGCCCGTATTAGCAACTCATTCCTCCATTTTGGGCATGTAAAATGACAACCAGGCATAAAAACTCAGTCAAACGTCACTTGGCAAGTGTTTAAACCCTAAGTCATCTTTCAAATGAGTGATTCGACTTCCATAGAGCCAGCAATTGAAGAAATTTTCAACTCAAATCTCCAAAAACGCCACCTACAGGTAACACATTTTTTTTGCCAGTCGCCTGAAATTAAATGACTCACTTGTTGCGTTTTAGGTCAAGGGTTAGCATGTTACAGCACAGAAATCTTGTTGGCATTTCCTATTTTCCAGTTTGAAAGCTTCTTCCTCCATATTTGCTGCGCTGAAAACTTCCTCATTTTCACGGGAAAGTTCATGGCTGTGTTTTATTTAAGTTTTCAAAAGTTTGCATTCAAATATTTCTCCTTTTAGAAAAGTTTGATACTTTGCAATATTTCTTTAAGACTAGCGGCTACTTTTCCTTTTTATAAAGTCTTCAAATGTAATAATCCCATTCGTAGAGTTTTCACGGGATTGTGTGTTTCAATAAAAACTCCAAATATTAAATACTTCATATTTGACTTATTCAAATATTTCCAAAGTAATAATATAAAGTCTTTAAATAAGACTTTTCTATGCAAAGTAAAAATCGTTTTACAATTTTACCAAGGTATTTTAAAATTCAATTTCCAAAATTACCCAAGGTAATATAAAATTGATTTCCTAAATTACTTATGGTAATAATATTAAATTCAATTATTCTTATATATTTAATATATATATATTTATATATTTCTATTATAGATTTATTTACTCCGATATATATATGTGTATATATATATTTAAATATATACATATATGTATTTAAGTAAAACTATAATATAATATATACTTATATATTATTAAATATATAAACATTTACATATTTAAATATTTACACATGTATTAATTGTTAAATATGTATATTGCAAGCCAGTCAGCATACTTTCAATATACATACTTACGTATTCGTGTAAATATGAATATATATAAATTCCAATAAAATATTATTATTAACATCATTATTCACAGGCAATAGGTAACGTGGGTATGTATATATATGTATATCACTGTACGCAGTGTACACGTAAATGTATGTATACCATGTCGACACGTACGTATGGGCATATCCATCTTCCGAACATACGTAAGTATTGACATGTATATACATATAGATACGTGTACATTATATACATGTATACACATACTCATTCGACCTATTAACATATATCCATTCACGTTTCCCACATTATGGTCAAAGCACAATAAGTCAGAGAAATGAGTAATCATCACTTTCAAAGCATAAAGAAGTAAACATAACTCCTAAAGCCTAAGGATGACTTATCTAGACCAACATAGCTAACTTGGTTTCTTAGAGCCTAAACTAACGTGTGTGTAAGCTCAATTGGTAATCGTTACTATTTACCCGACCAAGTTCCTCCTCCTCCCCGAATGATGTCTCTCCTCTGTCTGGAGGAACAGTCTTCATACCTGCACACCATGACATGACATCGGCAGTCATATGCTCATAACAAGGTAAAAACATCTCACAAGTTAGAATAACATTATTCCATAATTGTATGCAACATTTAATCAAGAATTAAATCAATAGAAGTAACAATCAAATGAAACCATCATTTAAACAGAACACCATTATTGATAACAAGAACATCTTTGTTTTATTCATCATATTGATTCATCTGTTACAATCAATTTGCCCTATGAAATAATAACTATAGAATTCGGGGTGTAACAATTCTGATGCATTCATACATCCAATAATGAAAAGTAGATGATTCAGGAAAACCCTTCACTCTGCTCAAGAAAGTAATCATATCTTTGACATCATCTTTGAAATCACTTCGCAAGAGTCCCTTTGGCCATCTGGAAACAGTTTGCCTAGGCTTCTTCAACCATTGGCTATTTATCAAGTTTTTAGACTTATTGGGATCAGCGTCATAGACTTCTTGTGCTTTTTGTATTGAGATATCATTGTACTTCTCCATCTGTGGGACTTTAAACACAATATCAAAGAAGTCAGGGTCGAGTCTTAAAATCTCGTGCCCAAAAGAATCAATCACACTTCTGCTTTCCCTGATGTAGTGGGATGCAACTTGAAGGACAAATTTTGTATTGTGTGAAGCAGTAGAGAACATAGATACCAAATGCAAGTTACTGTGTACAATTGCTCTCATAGAATTAGGAAGAGGCTTCTTCTCAGTTTTCTCTGCAAAATCAACAAAGTCTTGATGACCAACCTCTGTGTCTTTTATTTCTTCCACCTTGGAGACCACTACAGTCGGCGGATAGACACCTTGATATTTATACTTCATTTTGTCTTTAGATTTTGAAGACAACGGAGGTTTTCTGGCAGTCATCAGAGAGCAACTGAATCTACGATTAAGCAACTTTGAGGATCTCGAAAAGAGACTGCAAGATGTAGAGGCAAACGTTAGTCGAAAAACAGAATGGGGATGCGTGAAGCGAGCAACGATGATGAGCAAGCATGGAGCGAGTGATAAGGCACGCAAAATGATGCACAAAGTGGAAGGAGTGAGATTCGGGAAAAACTGGCAAGTTTTGAAGTGTTTAGGACAAAAATTGGGAAAAGTGTAAGGGCGCTAAAAATCAGCGCCCTTGCACTTGGAGGAAGCTGAATTTGGTGCAGGGAAGCTGAAAAACAGCGCTCCTGCACCTGGAGTGTTAGAATCTTGCTCTGAGGTGTCAAAGCGCACTTTTTTAGCGCTTCTGCACTTGGAGGTAAAACAACTTGGTGTTATGGCGCAGAATTTTGGTGTCTTGACATTTTCTTCATGAAGGTTCAAATGCAAATGTACAAGCGTGGTATTTTAACGCCTTGTCAAAATGGGAAGAACATATAATGTAATGCAAATCAAAGAGCGCGCCCAGCAAAGATAACTTTGGCACTTGGAGAAAGATGTAGAATATGCTTTGTTTTGATGTAGAAGCCTTCAAAAACAGCGCTGGAGATTGAAAGGTAAAACTTCTTCACAATAGTGAGAACTTCTAAAAAACGAGCTTATGTTGACAAACTCGCGTATGAGAATAATAAATAAAAACCAGGGGATATCATAGAAATAGACTCCAAAGATCAAGAGAAATTCAAAAAACGTGTTTTGGAAAAAGGGCATAACAATAAAGAATCAAAACGACCCAAGAAAAAATCTGTTTATGAACTCACGCGTTTTGGAAAAAGCATGAAACACATTTGAAGAACACTAAGCTTAAATCGCGAGTTGAAGGAAAAAGAAATAAACAAGGAAAGAAGAAAAACGCGTATCCAAAGAGGAGTCAATACAAATATTCTAGGTTCGTGTTTTGAAAGGCATGAAATGTTTTCAAAAGCACGAAATCCGCACGCAAGGAAGAACATGAGAGAAAACGCGTTTTGATTTAAAGAAATCAAGGGCATGACTTGGCAAACGCATTAACAGATCAAGCAAACAAAATGCAGATACAAAGAGAAGTGAATAAAAGAGAAACAAATAACAACATACCTGGAACAAGATTTTAAAACTCCAGCTCGACCAAGATAGAGAATCCTAAAAACGCGTTTTTGGAGAAGGAAGATGCGCACCCAACAAAGAGGAGATGAGTTTGAAGACCACGAATGAAGAAAATGAATTAATGAAATCACTTTTAAGTGATTGAGAGAAATTAAAAACCTAACTCAAGTCGCCCAATTAATTGAGGCATAAAAGATGGCACGAAAAGCAAAAAGTGCATAAGACTTGAAAAAGTGCGCCTAAGCCAAATTTTACCTAAGTCTGGGAAAAAGATGTAAGGGCGCACTTTTTTAGCGCTTTTGCATCTTTCAAACAATCACTTAAGTGAAGGGGCGCTCATTTTTGGCGCCCCTACAGTTTCAACACTTAGTCAATTTTTTGGATGTGAGTTGGAGCGTTGTTTTCAGGCACAACTGCACATTTAACAATTTCACTAAGTATTGACAGTGAGGCTTCGCAAGGGAGCTCGTTTCAAAGGTCTTCGCGAGGCGAACATAGGAGGATGCTCAAATTGACTGTTTGAGGCTTTGGAATGCATTCTGAGGTGGCTTGAAAATCACCTCGTTTTACGTGCTTGAACTTCACGAACCTAGGAAACGGACAAGTTTCGTAGGGGGTTATCCGTGGAACGAGCGCTGCTAGATTCTGTGATAACAGCTGGCTCCTGCTGGGGATCTTCCTTCAACCGTTCTTCAAAACGAATGAAGGGAGAAGAATTCCAGAATTCAAGTGCCTTTATCCATCCATTGGGCTTGGAGTCAGGCGACGACGACGATGACGTAACCTAAAACATAAAGACTCAAAAGGACTTAAAAATAAAAAGTATTTACATACCAACGCCAATTACTTTACTGTGTAAAGTGCTTGAGATGTTGCCCGCTGTGAGGAAGGGCAAATGGCATTTCGTCTCCATATGCTAACAGGAAACTATTCTCACCGTGTAGCTGATGTATTTGGAAATGTCCTGTCCATAGTGAGTCAAATTTTTCGTGCATACCTTTTGGTTCTCTCTGTTTGTCCCACAGGAGAACGAGGTCACCAATTTGAAATTCTCGAGACTTAGCCTTTTTGTCAAAAAGCTTCTTTACTTGGTCCTGGTGTTCTGCGATGCGGTCAGCCACTCGAACCCAGTTCTCTTCCAATTCGAAGAGATACATAATACGCTTATCAACAGAGTTGTCAAATATCTCATCCTCGATGGCTTTAGCCAATTTGAGGGCTAGTACTTCCAAGGTTATAGGAATCTCGGCATTCAACCCGTACAAGAGTTGAAAAGGAGACATGTCGATTGCTCGCTTCAGAGTTATCCTGTCTGCCCACAAAGCATCGAACAAGGCCTTGTGCCACAAATGTTGATTCTTGTCTACCAGCTTACGGATGATAGTCACCAGATTTTTGTTGCTACATTCCGCCTAACCATTACCTTGTGGATAATAGTCAGAAGAATGTGACAAAGTTATGCCGTGCTCAAAACAGAACTCAGTAATCTCGTTGGACGAGAAGGAAAAAGCATTGTTAGCAACAATCTTGTTCGGCACACCGAACCTGGAAATAATGCTTTCCTTTAAGAAACTGCACACCACTTCTGAAGTAGCACACTTGGTAGGTATCCCTTCCACCCACTTGGTGAAATAGTCAGTAGCAATCAAAACATAGATGTGTCATGCACTTGACGATGGATTAACCGCACCTATGAAGTCGATTCCCCACTGCTGGAAAGGTTCTTCAATCACAACAGGTTTCAATGGCAAGGATGCCAACCTGGGTCGGCCAACGAACTGTTGACATAATTCACACTTATGCACCCAAGAGTACATGTCCTGAAAAAGTGTGGGCCAGTAATACTTCGCTCTCAGGATTTTGTGAGCGGTTACCGGCGCTGAGAAATGTCAGCCACATGCCAAATCATGATAAGACTTCAGCAGTTTTTGTTGTTGTTCCTTATCAACACATCGGAGAAAAGTCACATCCATTGCACGCTTGTACAAGCCATCGTCCCATAAGACAAAATTTGTTGATTTCAGCTTGATGGTTCTCTTTTCCTTTGGAGTCAAGTGATTGGGGCATTCCCCATATGTGAGGAAATGAGCGATGTTGGAATACCATTCATCAGTGGTACTAACAAACAGTACCATTGGGAGTGTACTTGGATCCACCTCTTCATCATCTAAAACTTCTTCATCCTTTGAAATTTCTTTATCTGGATTATTTTCAGCGATAAACTGACAAAGTCCACGTCCACGTATCAACTTAGTGGGTTTGATTTCCAGGTCATATTCCTGAATTTTCCGAATTCCTGTTGTGTTAGGATAGACTTAACAGTCGAATCTGGGACTAGAACCTTGACATGGCTACTTAGAATATAGAACCAAAAATGCTTAATAGCTTTGACAACTACAAAAGCATGCTTCTCCATTTGAGAGTATTTCAGCTCATAATTCTTCAAGGAGCAGCTCATAAATGCGATGGGAGATTCAAAGCCTTCATCGTTTTCCTGCACCAAGATTGCTGAGAGTGTATGCTCAGAAGCATAACTGTACATGATAAAATCTTTGGTGTAGTTGGGGCAGACCAACACAGGCACGTGAGCAATGGCCTCCTTGATATCATTGAACGCTGCTTTCCCTTTTGTCGTCCAATGGAATGTGGTGTTACCCTTCATCATATTTACAATATGACGAGTCTTTTCAGCAAAGTCTGGGAGAAACCTCCTTAAGAGGTTTACCTTGCCAAAGAAGGAATGGACAGCCTTCTTGCTTGACAGCAGAGTGAGAGATTTAATTCCATTGACTCTTTCCAAGTCAATCTTGATTCCCTCTATAGATACAACGTGACAAAGAAGTTTACCTTCGGTCACCCCAAAAGTTGACTTCTTGGGATTTAGGTAAATACCATGCTGACGACATCTCTCAAGAATTTGCCTCAAATGGTAGAAGTGTTCATGACGTTGCTTAGAGAAAACCGTGAGATCATCAAGATACACCACGATAAACTTACCCATCACATCGCGGAAAGCGAGATCCATAGCACGTTGGAATGTGGCGCCAGCGTTGATCAAACCAAAAGGCATCTTGCGATATGCACAGGTCCCCCATGGCGTCATGAAAGCAGTTTTGTGTTGATCGCTTGAATTAACTTCAATTTGGTTGTAGCCGGAAAATCCGTCTAGCATGGAGAGCATCTCGGATCTGGTTACATTTTGTAGGACTTGGTCCATCACTGGAAATGGATAATTGTCTTTGAGTGACAACTGGTTTAGATTTCTGAAATCTACACAAATGCGGATTTCACCATTCTTCTTACGAACGGGGACGATATTAGCTATCCATGTTGAATGATGGATAGGGAATATTATCCGTGCATTTAGCATCTTTTGAACTTCTGCCAGAATTGTTCCAGAAATCTTGGGATTGTACTGCCTCTACTTTTGTTTGTAAGGCAAAGCTCCGGCCTTGAGGGGAATATCATGTTGTACTTCTTTAGGCCGAAATGATTTTAGATCTTCATACGAATATGCTAAGACATCCATATACTCTTGTAGTAACTGAGCAAACTGTCTTCTTTCTTCAGCCGTGCAACATTTGCCAATGTTCACCATCTTGGGGTTAGCTTCAGTTCCCAAATTAATCTGTTCCACTTCATTAGATGAGTTGGAATCTGAGAGTTGCTTTTTAACATGGCGATCATGCTTGTCAAAAAGCTTCTCTAAGGATACTAATCCTTTGGGAATCTTATTTCCTCTGAGTTGCAAATATTCTTCACCTGTAACAGGGTCCATATTTGACACAAATTCTCGAGGTGGAGAATCGCCACCTTTGAAGTACAACTCATCAAAATTCTCTACTTTCTCCAGAAAGGCAATGATCTGATGATCATCACTGAAAATTTGCCAGTTCTCTGAATTGTCAGGGACACTTGGGCGGAAAACCAACTCGATGGTGTAGGTAGAACCTTCAAAGTCTTTGTGTGGCATCAAGATCGTGGTGGAGATTGCGAGAGAGTCAACTCTAGTATTATATTCTTTGGGAACAACAGAGATATCAAAAGCTTCGAATTCCTCAACGGAATCCCATACTAGATTACAATAATGCCTGAGTCTGTCATTCTTTGTCTGATAAAGATTTCTCACTTGACATACTATCAACTCGGCATCACCTTGTGCATGGAGATTTTTTATACCTTTCTTCAGTGCAACTTGCATTCCCAATAACAGGGCCTCATATTCGGCAGTGTTATTAGTGTTATCAAATTGTAACTTGAAAGAGAAGGGAAAAAACTTTCCTGTTGGCGAAATAAAAACCATTTCTGCTCTAAAACCAGTCGAAGAGCAACTACCATCAAATTCGAGCAACCAGAAACCGTTGGGATCACCAAGGCTAACAGTGTTGAAGTCCACTTCATCATCTGACGAGGATTCATGATCGGAGATAGACAAATCACCTGATGACGATTCATTTGAAGTGGAGGAAATATCATCATTTTCTAACTCATTTTGAGTCGAGGATACACCCACCTCATTTGTTTGTAGATAGTAAGTTCTCACACCTGAGGATTCGAACAAGATCTGAGCTCTGGGATCATCTGATTTGGCAACTGAAAACTTTGACTCCTTTTCAAGAACCAATTTTTGCATCACACCTTTTACGGGTATTTTTGCTTCAAACATATCCATGCTTAGTTCTCCTCCAACATCTTTGCAAAAATTGCGTCCGAGGAGGATTCCATAGGATGCTGGTCTCTGTTACCGGGTCCTTTAGTTTAGCCCCACGAACCCGCCAAAATACATGTGGGTTCGGGTTCGGGTTTGGTTCGGCCCTGGGTTCGCCTGGGTTCTTCGTTTTCAACCCGGGTTCTCTGTGGGTCCTTCACAGAAGGACCCACAGAGAACCCAGGTTGAAAACGAAGAACCCTGGCCGAACCCGGGGAGAACCCAGAAGGACCCGGGAGGACCCACACCGTCCAGCCTTAAAAAAGGCAAAATATCAACTTAAAAACAAAAACAAAACCCTAAAAAGTGCCCAGGTTGCCTTATATTGACTTGGCCGACCAAATGAGGCTCATTTTGCAAACTCAAAAGAGCAAAAACACCATTTTTTTGCCTCCAAGCTAAAATAGTTGATTTTTGCAGGTTTTCTCTTTTTTTTCGAAGGTGAGATTGTAAGAGCTACGAAGGAGTTCAACTGATAGAAACAAGAGAGGAATAGGTGCACTAAGAAGATCAAGCAATCAAAGGTGAGTGAATCTATCCTCTTTTTTTTAGTTTTCAATAATTTTTTTGAAGATTTTTCAAGTTTTTTTTTCTTTTTCTAGTAAGGTTTGAAATTTTTTAAGAACATTTTATGCAAAATAAGGGGTTATAATGCCCATTTTTTCTTAAAAAAATTACTTCTTTTTATTTATTTTAGGTTCATATCTTCATACAAAATGGCCGATAGTTCTACTTCAGTTGGAATAGGTGCAGAGAGTCAATTTAAATATGATCCAGGCTCACCTCTTTGGCGACATACGACAATGATTCAACAACTTCCCGGTGGTGGGGGTTATGTTTGGCGTTGCAGCCAATGTGGAACTACATATAGGAGCTCGTACTTTCGAGTGAAAGCCCATTTATGTGCTATTGGTAATCAAGGAATAAAACCTTGCCTTGGGCCAAATAAAAAAGGGTTGACAAAGGATCAAATAATGGGTTATATTAAAGAACAAGAGGATGCTGACAATGCATTCAAAACACCAAAGGCTACAGACCATCCTCTTATGAAGAAAGGTAAAAATAAAAGCAAAAGCTCGCAAAGACTTAGTGGCTTATCAGAACCGGCTGGCCCACATCCTTTCATGGAAATGGCACAATCTTCTGAAGGAGAAAATATGTCGGTGACACGAAAAAGAGGCCCATTGGATAGAGCCTTCAAAAATGAAGCAAGGGAGTTGGCAGATGAGAGCATTGCACGTTGCATTTATGGCAATGGGCTTCCTTTCAACCTTGTTAGATCACCTTATTGGCGGGAAATGGTGAAAGCCATTTCTAAGACAACTCCTGATTATGTTAGTCCTGGGTATGAAAAGGTGCGGACCACCTTATTGGCAAAGGAGAAATCTTCAGTAGAGGTAGCATTGAGAGTAATCAAGGATACATGGGTCGAAACAGGTGTGTCCATCATTTCTGATGGATGGAAGGATTGCAAAAATAGACCATTGATCAATGTTATAGCAGTATCCCCTAAAGGGGCGATGTTTTTGAAGGCAGTTGATTGTGAAGGGAAAATAAAAGATGCAAGTTTTATTGCCAATATCCTCATAGAATCCATTGAAATGGTGGGGCCTGAAAACGTTGTCCAAGTCATAACGGATAATGCTAAAAACTGTAGGGCAGCTGGGGCTATAGTGGAGGCTAGATATGGTCACATTTTTTGGACACCATGTGCAGTCCACTCACTCAATTTGATAATGCAAAAGATTGGTACACAAATTGAGTGGGTCAAGCAAATCTACGCAGAGGGTGAGGAGATCCAAATGTTTGTGACTAATCATCATATGTCACAAGCCATCTTCAGGACCTTCTCCAAGTTGGAGTTGCTTAAGGTAATTTAAATCTGATTTTTTAATATAATTTTTTATTTTTTTATTTTAATTTTTCATTGCTGATTTGTGACATGCATTTTCTTACAATGTTAGGTTGCTGAAACTCGATTTGCATCTCACACAATTGTCTTAAGACGACTTGTGAAGGTGCGACAGGCCTTGGGTTCTATGGTCATCAACAGTTTGTGGAGTGTATGGAGGCAATCAAGCACAGAAAGAGCCCAAAAAGTGAAAGCAATGATCTTAGATGATGAGTGGTGGGCTCGTGTGGAATATGTTTTAAATTTCACCGAGCCTATTATGAGCATGATTAGGTATACTGATACTGATCGCCCATGTTTGGGTGAAATTTATGATGGCATGGATTCCATGGTGGAGAAAATAAGAGCAATAATAGATGCCAAGGAACATGACCCAACGGAATCATTTTTCAAAACTGTGCAAACTATTATTGTTGACCGTTGGAACAAGATGACCACCCCTTTACATCTCTTAGCATTTGCTTTGTCACCAAAGTATTATAGCAAAGAGATACTTTCATTGCCGAGGAGGATGGCACCATATAGGGATTTAGAGGTTGCTGCTGGCTATAAGGCTGCATTTAGAAAGATATTTGTAGATGAAGAAATCCAAAGCATTGTCATGGGTGAGTTTAGCCAATTCATAGCTGCAAAAAATCTTGATGTTTCTGCTCATCTAGACAGATATAGGAAAGATGTTGATGATTGGTGGTATCTACATGGTCAAGGCTCCATTTACTTGCAACCTCTTGCAATTAAAATACTCTCCCAAGTATGTATCTTTTTATTTATTTATTTTTTCGTTTTTCATTCAATGCTATTATGCTATATATTATGATTATTATCGGCAAGTAAAATTAAATACTAATAGTAATTACTAAATGTTGTGTGCATAATCAACAGGTTGCAAGTTCCTCTTCAGCTGAGTGGAATTGGAGTACATACTCCTTCATCCACTCGGTCAAGCGCAATCGTTTGGGTGCAAAAAAAGCAGAGGATTTGGTCTATGTACACTCCAACCTTCGTCTCTTATCACATAAGAAACCTGAATACAATGAGGGTGTGTCAAGAATTGGGATCTCACCCCTGAGTGTGCTGATTTAGATGCTACAATTGCACAACTTACCTTGGCTTCTATGGATGACAATGAGGCAACTAATGCACCTAGTGGGAGTGGCAATCCAATTGATGGTGGTTCAAATGAAATTGAAGTTATTGAACCAATTGAGGATGATGAGGATGATGAATTTGAAGAATAGTAATACTGAATTAAATATTGTCTTGATTGTAATTTGAATTTTCAATGCGTAATGACATTTTAAGACTTGAGTATTTACTATTTACTTTTTTGCAAATTATGAATATGATTACAGATTATATGAGGTATTACCGTATGGCGTATTTCATTGTTTCAATATTCTATGGCATTATGGCATTATGATCATATGATTATAATTTTGAGCATGCTTATGAGTCTATGGCATTATCATTATGTTTATAAATTTATAATATATATATATATATAGTACAGCCGTACCCGAACCCGTACCCTAGGAAAAAAAAAAAAATTGCCGAACCGGCAAACTTGTATCTGAAACCGTACCCGAACCGGCAACTTAGATGCTGGTACATCGGCCACAAGGACCGTCATTTTTATTTTCTTCTCCAAGTATGCAGCGAATGCGTTCTACGCATCTTTGATCTGGCCGATCAATGGCACTTGTTTGTTCTCCATGGAGAAACAACAACTGGAAGTTTTGGTCATCTCAAGGCCCATAGCAGTGGCTACTTTGGCGGGCATCACGTTATCGAATGCACCAGAATCTATGACACAGTTACTCAACATAAAACCATTTACAAGTAGGGAGATGAAAAACGGATCAATGCATCCGGAGGTGGTTGGAGGATTGGATACAAGGTTACTCTGTGGCATTTTGGGTTTAGGAGTATCAGGGATGTCAGGAGGTGTATCCTGACTCGGGGAAATTCTTTTGTCATTAACAAACTTAACAAGCCTATCAAATTGGTCAGGGTTGGCTTTGAGGTATTCAGCCTCGGACATCTGAACCTTGGTTTTCTTGGCATGGTCAATAATGTCAAAAGCCTGGAAAGAATTTTGTAGGCTGGAAGTTGTAACTTCACGAATTGGTTTTACAAAAGGCACACTGGTCTTTGGAACGGGAAGATTAGCTTTAGGAATAGCGGGAGTTGATGAAGAAGGACAAGGTGTACTTACTTGTGGATTCGCTGCTTTCCTGGGTTGCCAAGGGAGGGGAGATTCTCTTTTGGCGATCGTGACCGGCGGCTTCTCTTTTTCAGGGACAGCAACAGCTTGAGCTTTGTCAAGTTGATTTTGTTGATGTCGCGTAAAAACAACACAAGTGTCAGTCACCAAGTCATCTTCTTCTTCTTGCTCCGCCATTTGCAAGTAGCTAATCTTGGAGTCGCCAACCAATTCAATTTCTTCTTCTTGGAAGAGATCGGCATTTTCTTCTTCAAGATATTCTTGCTATGCATAATCGTCTTGTTCAACCTCGTAATATCCCGAGGCATTGTTAGCGGGTGGGGCTTCTAGAGCAAGCCTTCTTGGGGGCGCCGGGAGACGATTTTGATTTTTGTTGCCAGCATAATTAGGGAAAGTCCTAGGGACGTCCTTGTAGTTGCTACTATTGTTATTGTTCGAAACTTGCTTTTTCAGGGACAAGACTTCATTTGCCAGCCTTTGGACCATAGGATTTGTAAAATTGGAGCTGGCACTGGGAGTACTAACATTAGATGCTGAAGACCCTGAGGCTTGCATCCTTTTGTTTCTGTTAGTTCTCATCCTTATTTCTCCAGCAAGGATCATGTCATCCTCCAAGCTGGTAGCCAGTTGCTGAGTTGCTTTGACATTGACAAGATTTTCCCTACGTAAGTAGAAACTCACTTTGGGTAGTTGTGTGTTGATGAAGAAGCACTTCAGGTTATAATCCGTCGGTCTTGCATCATTTGGGATCCACGTCACCAATTTATTAAATTTTGCCACAAACTCGTGCATGGGCTCATGAGCCTCTTTGCGCATGGTGGTGAGTTGTGCCAATAAAGCATGTGAATCTTCAACAGGTTTGAATCTTTCTTCAAACTTGGTGCGAAGAGAGGCCCAATCGGTGACGGAGGCGTTAGGAAGAGTAAAGAACCATTCGGCTGCAACCCCTTGAAGGGATTCAATGAACAATCTTACAGAAACATCTTCATGCTCAATGCCAAGAACGCCAAAAACGATGTAGAATGCGGACATGTGCTCATTGGGATGTTGTTTTCCATCACCTTGAAACTTCGGGAGATGCTTTATGGAAACGTGTGGCAGTTCGTGCAAAAGAGCGGCCAAACGGAGGGGACCAAAAGCATTTCCCCATGGTCCTATAGGTGGTGCGGCCATAGCTGGTTGCACAACAGGTATAGCTGGTTGCACAACTGGTACCTGAACGAGACGTCTGCGGTAAACAGACCAAACACTTGGGAGAGGAGATCTTTGGCTACGAGGAGGGTAGCTTACAACACGTTGCAGTGGTGACCTTACTCGTGGAGGAGTAAATGGAAAATTATGTTGCAACAACTCTTAAATAAGTGGATCTGCTACTCCTTGAGCCATCAATCCTCGTATATATATCCGATCTGCCAGAATGTAAATCTGAATAAGATGGAGATTATAAAAGTAACAATATACAAAACAACAGTAAGAAACAGGAAACTTATCTACTTCAATCAAAAGCGTAAGGCTTAGATTGTGTATGTAGTTCCCCAGCAGAGTCGCCAAAAAACTGTTGGGTGAAAATTATGTAATCAACTTTTCAATGATTACACAACTAAGACTTCCACCACAGCTATGTGAGATATGAATCTCTCCTCTCAGAAAGGGGAGGCGCCCTCCTTACAGCTGACAGAAGCGATAGTAAAACAAATAAAGTAATTACACAATGTACACAATACTTACAAAGTGGGCAGGTTGTGTCACATTCATCCTTCTCTCTTTTTTCAGAGAAAATGTTTAAAATGATTCACTGTTGGAAGTTCTCAATTCACAATAACCTAAAACAATCAACAAGCAGTAATGCCAATACCTTCATCTTGTCAAAGCAAAGCGTAGAGATACCAGAAGTGATTAACAATAAACAAGTAAAATAAAAGGGAAAGCTCACGAAGGCAAAAAGTCCTTCCGTAGCTTTTTCAATGGTGGATCTATGAAAGATGTGTCGTTTGTTGCATTAGAAGCGCAAAGTCTTCTTAGATACAGCAATTCCTCGAACAGCATGAACAATTACAAGCGCAAAGTCTTGTAGATCATCCAACCAATGTATCCAAAGAGCATGAACAATTACAAGCACAAAGTCTTGTAAATCATTCAACAATAGTTAAACAAAACACAAATGTAAATCCAAATAAAGGATGTAACACAAAGTTTACATGAATTACTTAGAGTCTTTCAAACTTCATAAGCTAATCACCACCAAATGAGATCAATTCACAAGACTATCGAATCCAACACAAAGTCTGGTGTGCAATCTTCTTCTTTATTGATCAGATTTTGTTTGCAAAGCATGAACACAAACTTTCACAATTTGTTTCAAAAGGGGAAGCACTTTGTTGCAAAATACTAAAAGATAAAAAATACAAAGGAAATCCCTCATATATATGGAAAGCGGGCAGAGCAAAATTAGGAAACTAATTGAGAAAATTAAGGAAAGTTGGGTGAGCGATTCAAGGAGATCTCACCTAACTTTGACCAAAGTCAAAGTGTAATTTTTCTTAATGAAATTACATCTCGAACTTGGTGCAATTACAATTTACAAAAAGACATTAAATTTCAGCAAATATTTACAAGATGCATAATGGGAAGCATCAAAAATGTATAACACTGGAGATCAAAAAACTTCATGTTTCCTTGCTTTGGGCACGGAAGTCTTCGTATTTCTTCCTGGTCTCTTGCACGAACTTCTCATCCGGACCAACGGTGTAATCCACAATGGTGTGAATTCTCGTGATCGATCTCATGGCAGATGAGTGAACCTTCTTGCACCTATCAAGATGCGTTTTTACGTTATCCAATGTGAGTCTTGTATCACAAATGATGTTCAAAGAGGCTTATGAAAAGTCCGCGTTGTCAATCAACTTCATGATGGCTTCTTTGAAGATCTGGGATATGTCTATGGCTGGCAGGAACATACGATTTTCCTCAAGAAGTTGTCCTTGTAACTCCTTGATACCTTTTTCAATAATCACACGATGCCCTTCGACATCTTCCTGCACTTGGTGGAGATCCTCTGTAAGAGATTGAATTACTTGAATTCGATGTTTCAAGGATTCTCTTACCTCAATGAATTTATCTTTATCGGGAATTACCCCGGCTTCCACCAATTTACTAAGCCTTACCTACTTCATCTGTGACCATGACAGCAGGCATTTTTCCATATCTCTACGCTCCTGGGAAAGTACACTTTTCTCCTTATCAAGCTCTGTGGTTAGCTCGGCCAGCAAAGTAGTTTTCTCGTCTGCGGCCATTATAATCTAAGATCTGTGTTCTATGATCTTCTCAACAAAATCATACAACACCCTGCCTTGGGAGGCGAACTTCTCAGCTTTCTTGACAGCTGGGTCCTCAATACTTATCACTACCAGCGGTTATGCATTAGTTGAAGATCCTGCAAGTCTCTTTACAACAGTGGCATAATGCTCTGCCCTCTGTTTGTACATATTGCAAGCTTGCTCCATTTTATCCAGTCTTCCAACCAAGATGTCTAATGTCACTTTTGCATCTGCTTTTGCACTTTCATTGGTAACTTTGCCAAGCTGGACTCTTGTTACTGTGTACTCCATATTGACATCTCCTTCTTCTTGCGGTGGTATGCCAATCTCCACATACTTGTGACCAGTTTTGTCAACATTTAGCCTTGAGTATACTTTCGCCTTTTTCTTTCCTTTAGCCTTTGGAGCGACTATCTCTTCGAGGTCGAGCTCCTCTGGAGAAATCATTTGTTTCTTCTGCTTCGATACTTGAGATATCGGCCAAGGGGGAAGAAAGGAGGTGTGAACTTCTGGATTCACTGTCAACTCTGTCATCATTGTCACTTTTGAAGTTACCATGGGTATTGTGACAATGGGAGAAGTGTTTGTCATCATTGCTCCTATAGATTGCACATTGAGCTGATCACGTATTGATTCATTCATAAACCAGTTGAACTCAGTTTCAAAAGTGATATCATATGTTGGTGAAAACATGCTAGGAATGGATGATGGAGGACTTGACAGAATATCAACCGTGTGAATGCTTGTCACCAAAAGAGTATCAAGAAAGGTTGATGCTGCAAGAATAGTGGATACAACTATTGCAGGAATGCCTGTGGTAGGAATAGGTGATGAAGGAACAGGAGGTGTAGGAGTATTCGAATTTGGAGGAGTATGAGGAACCTTAGAAATCACAGGCGATGACGTTCTGGGAATTTCCTCAACTACAATCTCAGGTGGAGACTTAGTTATTTCTAGATCATGCCTGGGTTCCTCTTGATCACCCTCTTGGATCTTCGATTCTGGTTCACCTTCGGAATCACCTTCAGATTCTTCTTCAGAATCTTCTTCAGACTCTTGTCCGCTTTCAGAAACTTCTTCTGCATCGGAGTCTGCTTCCGTTGAGTCTTCATCTTCAGCGGATTGGTCATTGGAAATACCTTCTTTATCGAAATCTACCTCCTTTGAAACAATCCTTTTACCTTTAGAGCGAGATGCTTCAGATTCTGTGGTTTTTCCTTCTGGCTCAGCCTGGTTATCTTTCTTGCCAATAGTAAACTTGATTCTGGGACCTCTTCATGAAGAAGTGGGAACAGCCGCTGATTTATTTTTCATGCGAAGTTCTTGCTGTCGGCGAGCTTCTGCGTCGTATTCTTCTCCTTCCAAATCTGTTATGAAACTTTTCATTTCAAAACCATGCTTGTGCAACCATTCCGCAAAGTTGGATAAGATTGGTGCCAATCTCTCTCTGATGCTAGTGCTTGCTTTTCTAGACCATTGAATTGCAGGCAAGGGCTTCTTCGAAATTTCTTGTTCATCATAGACAGCATTCATGATATCGCCAGGATCTGTAAAATCCTCTGGTAGGTCAGCAATATCAAGGTCTCTGATCTGCTGTACAGTCAACCTGCAATAATCCATTTGGCGAATGGCTTCTTCATCTCTGCAATCAGCCCAGATGTCCTCAAAATGGTACTTGTGATGATGACCCTTTTGCAATTGCCTTCTGACATCCTAGTAATCAAAATCAAACCTATACCTGTAGCACCTGATTGTCATGATTTCCATCTCAGCATAAACAGATTTGGCTTTTTGTACATTCGGGATAGTATATGTAGCGATTGTCAGTGGGAACTTGAATCCACACTTGTGAATATTTCTTCGTTCTTTGTGCACTAAAATCAGTTGTCTGCACATCTCCATGGCAACCCACTTGTTTGAAGGATATCGTGGCAACATGTAAGGGCAACCAGTGTAGCACCCTACTCTCAAATAAGTAAATGTTGGGAATTGTAGAAATATGCATCCAACTTTACTTACCGACTTATAGGCCTCATCAGATACCCTTCGCCTCTCGAGAGTTGGATCAAAATTGAAAAGCAAAGGCGCGAAGAAAGAATCAGTAACCCTCCTGAAATGATGGAAGCTTTCCTTCAACTCCAGTTGATAGAAAAATTTATACACAGGTACCAGGGTCCGATTCCCTTTTGTGGATAGACTTGGAAATTGCCTCATTACAGATGCTGCATACACCAGATAAGAAGTCATATAGAATTTTAATGTAGAAGGCACATTGATCAGTTGGTCATGTATTTCATCGCTGATCTGTTTGCCACAGTCAATGTGAACTTTTTGTCTTCTTATGATTTTGATGTATTCATACATCCAGTCATGAAAAGTGGATGATTCAGGCCAACCCTTCACTCTGCTCAAGAAAGTAATCATATCTTTGACATCATCTTTGAAATCACTTCGCAAGAGTCCCTTTGGCCATCTGGAAACAGTTTGCCTAGGCTTCTTCAACCATTGGCTATTTATCAAGTTTTTAGACTTATTGGGATCAGCGTCATAGACTTCTTGTGCTTTTTGTATTGAGATATCATTGTACTTCTCCATCTGTGGGACTTTAAACACAATATCAAAGAAGTCAGGGTCGAGTCTTAAAATCTCGTGCCCAGAAGAATCAATCACACTTATGCTTTCCTTGATGTAGTGGGATGCAACTTGAATGAAAAATTTTGTATTGCGCACAGCAGTAGAGAACATAGATACCAAATGCAGGTTACTGTGTACAATTGCTCTCATAGAATCAGAACGAGGCTTCTTCTCAGTTTTCTCTGCAAAATCAACCAAGTCTTGATGACCAACCTTTGTGTCTTTTATTTCTTCCACCTTGGAGACCACTACAGTCATCGGATAGAAACCTTGATATTTATACTTCATTTTGTCTTTAGCTTTTGAAGATGACGGAGGTTTTCTAGCAGTCATCAAAGACCAACTGAATCTACGATTAAGCAACTTTGAGGATTTCGAAAAGAGACTGCAAGATGTAGAGTCAAACGTTAGTCGAAAAACAGCATGGGGATGCGTGAAGCGAGCAACGATGATGAGCAAGCATGGAGCAAGTGATAAGGCATGCAAAACAATGCACAAAGTGGAAGGAGTGAGATTCGGGACAAAACTGGCAAGTTTTGAAGTGTTTAGGACAAAAATTGGGAAAAGTGTAAGGGCGCTAAAAATCAGCGCCCTTGCACTTGGAGGTAGCTGACTTTGGTGCAGGGGCGCTGAAAAACAGTGCTCCTGCACCTGGAGTGTTAGAATCTTTCTCTGAGGTGTCAAAGCGCACTTTTTTAGCGCTTCTGCACTTGGAAGCAAAACAACTTGGTGTTATAGCGTAGAATTTTGGTGTCTTGACATTTTCTTCATGAAGGTTCAAATGCAAATGTACAAGTGTGGTATTTTAACGCCTTGTTAAAATGGGAAGAACATATAATGTAATGCAGATCAAAAAGCGTGCCCAGCAAAGATAACTTTGGCACTTGGAGAAAGATGTAGAATATGCTTTGTTTTGATGTAGAAGCCTTCAAAAACAACGCTGGAGATTGAAAGGTAAAACTTCATCACAATAGTGAGAACTTCTCAAAAATGAGCTTATGTTGACAAACTCACGTATGAGAATAATCATTAAAAACCAGGGGATATCAAAGAAATAGACTCACAAGATCAAGAGAAATGCAAAAAACGTGTTTTGGAAAAAGGGCATAACAATAAAGAATCAAAACGACCCAAGAAACAATCCGTTTATGAACTCACGCGTTTTGGAAAAAGCATGAAACACATTTGAAGAACACTAAGCTTAAATCACGAGTTGAAGGAAAAAGAAATAAACAAGGAAAGAAGAAAAACGCGTATCCAAAGAGGAGTCAATACAAATAATGTAGGTTTGTGTTTTGAAAGGCATGAAATGTTTTCAAAAGCACGAAATCCGCGCGCAAGGAAGAACATGAGAGAAAACGCGTTTTGATTTAAAGAAATCAAGGGCATGACTTGGCAAACGCATTAACAGATCAAGCAAACAAAATGCAGATACAAAGAGAAGTGAATAAAAGAGAAACAAATAACAACATACCTGGAACAAGATTTTAAAACTCCAGCTCGACCAAGATAGAGATTCCTATAAAAGCGTTTTTGGAGAAGGAAGATGCGCGCCCAGCAAAGAGGAGATGAGTTTGAAGACCACGAATGAAGAAAATGAATCAATGAAATCACTTTTAAGAGATTGAGAGAAATTAAAAACCTAACTCAAGTCGCCCAATTAATTGAGACATAAAAGATGGCACAAAAAGCGAAAAGTGCATAAGACTTTAAAAAGTGTGCCTAAGCCAAATTTTACCTAAGTCTGGGAAAATGATGTAAGGGCGCACTTTTTTAGCGGTTATGCATCTTTCAAACAATCACTTAAGTGCAGGGGCACTCATTTTTGGCGCCACTGTAGTTTCAACACTTAGTCAATTTTTTGGATGTGAGTTGGAGCGCTATTTTCAGGCACAACTGCACATTTAACAATTTCACTAAGTATTGACAGTGAGGCTTTGCGAAAGAGCTCGTTTCGAAGGTCTTCGCAAGGCGAACATAGGAGGATGCTCAAACTGACTGTTTGAGGCTTTGGAATGCATTCTGAGGTGGCTTGAAAATCACCTCGTTTTGTGTGCTTGAACTTCACAAACCTAGGAAACAGACAAGTTTCGCAGGTGGGTTATCCGTGGAACGAGCGCTGCTAGATTCCGTGATAACAATGTCACTTTCAATTCTATAAAAGAGAGAGTTTGCTCCAACATTTTTCATCCATCATTTATGCTATTGTTATGTTGTCGACATGACTTCACGAATTTTGGCTTCAAGGAATGCTTACCTCCTAGCATTTGTCCAATTTCGTGTTTGAAAGATAACACCTAGTTGAGAATATTGTTGCTTCTCATCCAAACTAGCAGATTGTGCTTCAAAGTTGGCGAATTTTGGTGATATTTTCAGTTTCTATGTTGTTGGTGTTCATACAGGTGAAGTAGATTTTTGCTTGCAGTTTTTTGAGTAATTTTAATCTTGTTCTAGATATTGATGCATTGAGTTTCTAGACCAAGGGCGACCCTATTTGCAGAAAGTCAGAATTTATTTTGAAGTATTTAATTTTATCTTGAAGAATCGCCCTTCTTAGTAGGCCCTACCATTTCAAGAGAGCTTTGGATTTCGTGCTAAACTATATGTTGAGTTTTGATGCAGTTTTAATATGGGATATTGGGTGCCAACCTCCTAGAGAGCATTTGCAATTTTTTTCAGTTCATTCGGAGGTATTTTGAATTTGTTATGAGCAAATTAGTGTGTTACAGTTTGCTGGTTAGACATTTTCAGTTTGCTGCTTATTGTTATCAGATTTCAATAAGTTCAGATTTTGGCTTGTAATTCAGTATTTGAGAGGTTCAGAAGTTGGAAAAATCATCCTTGAATTGTTTGCATTGGTTTTATCATTGTAACACTTGTAAATTGCAGATTTATTTCATTGTAAGGCTGTAAATTAGTAGTACTAATCCAGTCATCTTTATTGCTACATTTACTTGTAAAATTTGATTCAAACACTTTAACCCCTGGATGGTTTACTGCCAGTGTGGAGGAAATTAATATTGTATGTACATCTTTCACCCATTGTTCAAGTGGCGAATCCCCACTACTGAGTGGATGCCCGCTAAACGGATGAATTGTTTTGAATTGTAATGTTTTTCCCCCCACTGTTTAAGTGATTCAATTTTCATTCAGTTGTAATTCAATTTTCAGTTATAGCTTAGTTCCCTCTGCCATATGCTATCACCTCGCCTTCTAAAGGATCTTGGTGAACATTCTTGGCGTTGAGTACCTTTAGATTGATTTCTTTTTGGAAGCTAACGCTAATCAATTGGCGTAGTGCTGGTTTGTGTTGTGAAAATCTTGGAAAAAATTAAGGGGGTATATTTCATTATGCTAATATATACTTAACTACTGATGTCATAATGTTAAAACCTAAATGTGCTCATTTGTATTATATAAAAAATATAATAATTATTAACTATTAATTATAATAATTTTATATATGTATTTAATAATTTTGTCAAAGAATATAATATATAATAATAATAATTAATATAATTATATTATTTATAATTTATTTTCTATTATATAGAATATACATTATATATTAATTATGCTAATATATACTTAACTAATGTTAAAACCTAAATGTGCTCATTATTAGGATGTTGGCTGTAATTTTCATTTTAATAAACATATACTCTAAAACCCTCGTCGAAACCTTACTTTCAAGTTGTAGCTCGCCAAATTCCATATATATATATTTGGTTTTCGGTTGTAGGTAAATATACTTTCAGGCTGTAGCTCGCTCTGAAAAAACGATTAATTTCTAGAAACAATTTATATATTTCCGAGAAGCGAAAGGTCAATACCAGCGACGAAGAGTTTGGAGGAGCGAAAACCAATAGCGGCAGGGAAAGCAGCAATAAAGGGCGAAAACAGCCTCGATTGCGCCAAAAACGAAGGGAAAATTTGGCAAAAATCGGCGATTAAAACCATTGTGGCAATCCACGAGTAAAGGCAAAAATTAATTGCTTTGTCAGAAATTTGGCGATTAATCACCCACTCGGAGATTAATCGGTGATTATGTAAACTATGATCTTGGCATTCTCTCCTGCTTCTGGTAATTTTGTTTGTCATGTGGTAATCCTTTCTCATTCTTAGCTACCTTGTAGCTAAGATCTTTAAGGGCAATCATTACCTTGTCCAACTTGTCTTTAGAAGTGGATGGTTTATTTTGATGTCCCTTAGGGTTTTGAAGTATCTTAACATCATCGCTTTTGTTCATTTTTTTTAGGCTTTTCTATTGTTCTCAATATGAGTAGCAATCTTGAAAGCATCCCTTAAGTGATTGAGGATTATTATTCCTCAATTCATAGCACGTTTTTGGATCATATGCATTACAATATAAAACCAAGCACATAGATTCATTAGGTCTCATGTATGGTAGAATTTTATTGAAAACCCTATTGAATCTAACATTGAACTCTAATACTAATTCACTAGAACCCTTACTAATGCTAGTAAACTAATTTATAACAAATCTTGGGTCAGTCTTGTCCCCATACTGCTCTCTAAATACTCTTTTGAATTCATCCCAAGATACTATGCTTGCATCTAGTAAAGTTCTATACCAATCTTTGGCTTCACCAATCAAAGATTGCATAAAAAGCTTCATTACCACATCCTCATCCTCTACTTCAAAATCATCTATTAGATTCAAGAAAGTTTTGAGATGTTCCTCACCAGTCACAGCATTGTTTCTAAAAAATCTTACTAAATATGACCTTACTTCATTAGAAATTTGATTAAGATATCCAAGGATACCACAAAAATCCAATTGTCTATATCACTCCATCTGTAAAGGCCTTCTACCTTGAATATTTCAAATCCCTGGGTTTGGCTGAGCATTTTGATTTACAGGAACATTTTGTGGGATATTTTTATTTTGATGCACAAGGACATACTAAAAGCCTGTGTTTGGTGGGACATTATACTGCATTTGAGAACCCAATGATTATATCCTTGGTTGTTTGGTACATAATTTCCTGTTCCCAGGTTTTGCCCCATGTATTGTTGTTGGGATATTCCTTCCATACCAGTACCTTGCTGCTGAGCATTATGTTGAAACCGAGAGTTATGAGCAGGATTTACTTGAGGATCTATTGAAACACCAAAATTTATAGGCATTGCAGATGTACTAGAACTATTCTGTTATGAAGTAGAAGGATTAGAATCTCTTTGGGGAATACTTCCTGTAGTATTTGTATTAGGCAAAGCTTGTGATGTAACATTTGTATGAGGGTTGAACGGGACTGAATTAGTCATTGTAGGGTTACTCCAAGTATTCACATGAGAATTACCAAGAGGGAAATTCAGAGGATTATTGATTCCAACATGATTTTGTGATGTTGAAACAGAAGTGGCATCAGAATGGTAAGAGGCTTTCATACTCTCTATTCTTTTCTTCATATCATCTTTATTTTCATAGCTTCCCTAATTCTCATTTCCTCTAATCTGCTTAATTCTAAATAAAGATCATTCACTTCTTTTAGTAGTTCCTCTTCAATCTGAAGTATATTTCCAAATGTAGGGGCCTATGGCACAACCTGAGGAGTACTAGAGGTTGTAAACTGAGCTATACCAGACACAGAAGGATTTTGATAGGAAAAATGAGTCTAGCCCTAGGTTGCAGGATTAGCATAAACATTTGCCATCTAAGTTACCATAGGCATATTAGGATTTGTTGTTTGATTTAGGATAACAAACCAAAGATCATATTCCCTCTGATTCATTTCAATTTCTCTTTCAAGTTTTTCTTGGAAAGCTCTTTGCCATTTTGAATCTATCCAAAGTTCCTTTTTCTTTAATTTTTTTATATTAAGCTCTGCAACTCCAGGAGTTACGTACCTAATGGGTGAACCAATAGAACTATCATCACTATTAGCATAGACTAAACACTTTCCAAAAGTAGGATCAGACTTACTTGCATCTTTAGCTTTCCATGTGTACTTTCTATTTTGTAGTTCAATCTCAAGCTTCTTTGTAGGATCATCTTTGATTAGAGACCACCTTCCTTCCATCTTGACAAGAACCCTTTATAATACTTCTTTTCCATCAGCCTTTTAGAGGTATTAGAGTCGCCACCCAAATTAAAGGGAATACTGTTATACTTTAAACAAAAAATTTGAATGAATTTCAAAATTTTGAGAAGATTTCTACAAACTTTCTTTCAACAGATAACATAAACAAATTTTTGACTCAATTTTCCAAAATATAGACTACTGGATAGAATGAATAAAAGGTTTCCAATTCTAGAACAACTACATTATAACTCAGTCTTGAATTGTCCCAAGCAGAGTCGACAATCTGTTGGTTCTAATTGATTGTCCAAGTTTCTATAAGGATCAGCTAGAACCTATGATTAAGAACCCTAGGTCAGTGGCCAATGAACAGGAGATAGATTTTATACTATTTCTCATCTACACTTTAGGCTCTGCAAAACCAAGGTAGGTTCCCCTTTACACAATATCATTTGAATCATAGCAAGCTTACAATGATGCCAAAACAAATAATAGTCTTCACACTAATAATTTTTTTGAGGATAAGCCTAATTGGCTAAATCATCTTCAAAACCCTCTATTAGCTCTATATTTTTTGATAGTGTGGATTGAGCATAAACAAAATATAAATTACACTAAAGGCAAATTTCAATTCTAGATTTGATTTTGCTTAGGCTTGAGTTCTATGAACCAGTTTCACCAATGCCTTATCCATTACAGAGTCAAGAAATGAGATAATTCCTCTGAATAACAAACCAAATAACTAACTCAATGGTTTTACAATTTTACTGCCTTACAATAAGAAACCAGCAAATGAAATGTACTATTAATCTTCTTATAAATCCGTATTGTAACTACAACATCCTCAAGTATCTAATTGAAAGTAATTTTAATTCATTACTTGAACAGAAGCTAACAGTTAGACATTCATCACAGCAAATGTGCAATGAGAATCTCAAAAGATCTTTGATAACTAAAATTCAAAAGGTGTTGTATTACACTACAGAGACATTAACAGCATAACATGTATTCATATGAGCAAAATTGAGTTGTTTCTTGCTATTACAAAGAGAAATTACATAATTCTCTTTCTGAACTTCAGAACACCTAACTATAAAGGACATAATTCTATACAGAGGCTACAAGAACTAAGGACTCAGAATCCTTAAAACGAGGCTTGGAATTCCCTTTTATAGACAATAAGGGAAGCAACAAGCAAAAAGCCTCATTCACCACTTAAGTCACTAAAGACAAAATCTAAGCAATGACACCGCTTAAGTCACTAGAAACAAAATCTAAGCGGTGACACTGTTACATAAGGACAAAAACATTTATACACATGGAGTAACCACTCAAACAAGTCATAAGATCTTTTAGAGCATTTACATTGGCATATGGATTTGATTTCTTCGAAATTGCTCCTTCATGGCAACAAGACATTTCTGACATTCACATCCTTGTTTGTTGATGTTGCATTTATGTTGGTCGGTGATAATAGATTGAAACACAACTCAAATTTGTGCATCATCCTTCTCTTTGTCTTTGTCATGCTCTGTTGACATGTCATCTCTAGGTTGGAGAAATTGGTTAACTTTAACCATATATGCCTTGTAGTCATCACCTATCAAAACTTGCACCATGTCAAAAGAAACCCATCATGTTGTACTCCAACTTGGAGAGCAAATCCATACTTAGATTCAACTGCTTTGAAACTACCTCCCCATTTTTAGTTATCTTATTATACATGGGAGTGAGAATATTAGCAAAACCTGACCTCCCCTCCCTGCAAGGCTTGATCTCTCCTTCCTCATTCAAAATAGGAGGCATGTGGAAACCCTCAAAACCTTCAAAGGTAGTTAATTCCCTTTTCATAAGGTTACTATACCTATAATGATGACTAACAATGTCATCCAAGAAATTTGATTTACCAAAAATATCAAACATTATACTGTAATCCAAATTGGGACTTTTAGCAATAATCTTCAATAATCAAACTCCTAGAGAACAGTTGATTTGAAAGAACTTTAGCCTAAATCCTGTTTGAGTATGACTAGCATATGCATCCCTTGAGATTTTATAGCTGTCCCAAACCTTTTCTACCTAGCTTAAAATGTTTGACAACTTGTAACCCAAAATGTTGTCAACCAAATCAAATATCTTCTTTACTACTCCCTCCTTTGCTGCTCTAGCCTCTTCCTAGCTCTACTTGAGCTTCTCTTTCAGGCATTTAACCTCAAGGACTAATCTTTCCTTTTCATGTGATCCCTAGATCCAAATTATTGTCTATGGAAAAGGTAGCAATCCTGTAGGCATATTCAACTGCTCTTGCAATTTCAGATTTATGGCATTTGCCTTATCCAAGTCTCCCTGCAACTTCTTCACTATTGCTTCTATGAATAGGGTTGAGTTCACTCTGAGGTAGGCTACTTGGGTGGCACTTGTATCCCCTATTCTTCTAACTATCAAATTTCTGGTGAGCTCACTAAGATCATTTATTACTTGGGGTTTGTTGGTCTCAGGGAAAATAGACCAAATTGCCAAGGTCTCATGCTTTGGATTGAAACCAGACCCAAAGTAGAGGGCCTCAGCTTGTTCCTCTGAATTCAAATGCAATAGCAAATGACATGTCCATTCCTGGTAAGAGAAGGCATCCTACACTTCTCACTAATTCTCTAACCTTATGAGGGGCCATAAATTCCATTTCCCTTTCTACATTGTCCCAAAATTCTGCAGCTATGTCTTTCCTCTCCTTTGTGAAGCTTTTGTACAATACCCTCTGTTGCAATTCTTCTCCTTTATTTTTAAGGACAAAGTCCTTGAATTCTTTGGTGGTAATAATTTTGTCATCTTGCATAAATTCACTGCAA
This sequence comes from Sequoia sempervirens, assembly GCA_007258455.2. Lineage (NCBI taxonomy): Eukaryota > Viridiplantae > Streptophyta > Pinopsida > Cupressales > Cupressaceae > Sequoia > Sequoia sempervirens. Next base: position 24,987 of record VDFB02256234.1, on the reverse strand, counting down.
GCCTGAGCTCTGATATCATCTACTATTTGTCCACCTGTCTCAAAATTGATGATCAATCTATCATCAATGGGTCTTTCAATTATACCCCTAGGTGGAGGATGCATTATTTGTACTATATTAGTATCATGAAAAATGTCATCTAGGCCTATGGGATAATCAACCAAAGGTCCAACTAAGGGGTCTATCTGCTACAGGAGGTTACTTGTAGAATTTGTGGCATAACCCCTTGAGAAGTGGAAGGGCCAAGGGTGCTTGATGTTGGAGCAGGTATATTTGACAACAGAGTGTTGGCATTATCCAACATGGTCATTGTCCTTTTTATGGGATGCTTGATGTGTGAAAATGATCCCTAAAATGATGAATCTGTGTAACATGCCAACCCTTCAGTAAAGTAAAAATTTCAAAATTTACATCATACAAGTAAATAAATGTGCTAAAAAGTCATTGCAATAAAAAATTTCTTTCTTTTATTGAAAATATACGAACAAGATGCCATGTCATATTACAATAAAGATTACAATAACTTTACAAGTACACGTAACAAGAAAACATACCTTTACAAACATAGCTCCAATGAGTTTTAGAACAAATAGCAATAAGACAGTCCAAAAATCCGTCCTTTCAAATCTTGGTTTTTTGACCACCTGCTGTGGAGGAGAAGCATCACTCGGGCTCTTTTCCGCCAACCACAGACTCATAATGTGGTTCCCCGCACATCTATCATTCGATAGATGGCCCTTCCCTTCAACGAAGAGATTGGTAGAGTATCCGATAACGACAACCAACTGAGCATAGTGTTGTGTCCTACATAACTAGAACCTGTGCAACCCAGCAACTCTCGAACTAGTCTGTAATACGGGATCACGGTGAACTGACAGTGTAGTCTCAAGCATCACACAATCTAAGTGGAACTTGTACATTGCATGGCTTTGATCACAGTGTTTCATTCAGTATGTTCTACTGAGGGTCATTTGTCACATACACTATTCAGGGCCGATTTGACTTAAGGCTATCTTAAGCTACACATAGGTATATCTTCCAATGGATAGTCTGTCATCCCAGATAACCTATCACCATATAATCTACTTGGAATCAACCTACTGAGCTAGTAAGTGCATAGGATAGGTATATCCTTCAATGGATAGTCTGTCATCCCAGATAACCTATCCTCAAACAAACTAGTTTCACAAAAGCATATTAACCTCTCCCATACTAGATTACCTCTCCTAGGAGTAAACACAAGCTTTCCTAATTAAATAAATAACTTTAGCTAAGTGTATCACATGTGTAGTTCATGTTCAATCATACCTAGTATATAATACTGATGGCAACCATCCACTCCTACTATGGAGTAAATACTAACACATTGCATCCCATGTTCAAACATGTCTTGTATAACTAAATACCTATGTTGAACCACATGTTTCTTTATTAAATACCTATGGCAAGCAATCCCTTTGACATATCTAGTATAAATAACTACTTGGGTCAAGCAATCTCTCCTATCATGGAGTACTAAAAAACACATTATAAAGGCAGCCTATAAGCTTCAATACCCTCTTTCAAAGACACTCTTGTTTACTTCTACTGCTCAACAGAAAAGATATTTCATGCAGCATATAAAGCACATCAATTTCAAGTAAATAATAGGTAGAAGAAGTTCCCATGCCTGTATATGCTTTTCCCAAATTGATGACAAGGCTGCCTTCAAATAAAGCTCAATCCAGCTCCTCATATTAATTCCTAGAACCTTAGAAAATGACAATTTCCTCTCAAAATTCCCTCTTTCTCACTCTCTGAAATCACTAGCAGAAATGACGTATTCCTTGGGTAGAATACGCTTCTCTCAAAGATAATAGAATTTTACAAAAATGTGAACTCTGTCTATAAAATATGGTTACTCAAAAATTGTGAAGAATGGTTGTATATAATGTCCAATCAGCAATTAAAAGCTGAACATATCAGAATGCATAAAATGATACGCATATGGTGTATAAGGCAGTCTCAAAGACAAATTGCAAAAGCTGATGAACAATGGTGAATGAGTGAATTCTAAAATTGATCCCCTTCACTAAGAATAGTGCAACTATTTATAGAGAATCCCAGCCCACAGAAATCCTATAATCTTGGCAAGGCAATTGACACCAATCTTATGCGGCATGATTCAGCATAGAGGTGTCGATGGTTGAAGCTCAGACTCAACAACAAACAAGGTGAGTCAACCTCCTATTTTGCCAGCAATGTGAAGACTAATTCCAAAGCACATGGAGAAATGAAACCAATCAACACCTACAGAATCTGTTCACAGAGATGGCACATTTAATAAAGAAGAGAATCAGTCAATTATAACTCATCGACACACAGCTTGAATTGACTATTGCATTGGTTGAGTCGACTAAATCATTATAATGAGGTTGGACTAAGTCCACATCTTCCTCCCATTTCCAAATCGACCAAGTCAAGCTAGCAGCACTTAGACGTATTACTACGTTTCACACATGCGTATTCTGGGCTGATAAGTGTCGTGTAGATTTTGCAACTCTATACATATATCATATATGTATTCTGCTTCTTAAAAGTTGCATTCCATGCCCTACGCGCTGTGAATGCTCCGAATTCAAACTTTAGCCATATCGGCGTTAATAGTTCAAAGTCCAATATGCACTTTGTATTCATTACGATTTATTTCCAATTCGATTTTCCAAATTATTAAAGATATAAATTGTATTGATTCAGAACATTTTGCTTCCATAGTTCAATCATGTTGATTCAGAAATATTTTGCTCCCAAGGTTAAAATGATAAATGTTCAATCGATTGGGAAATAATTTGATTTCCAAAGTTGTATGATTTAATATTTAATCAATTAGGAAATAATTCGATTTCCAAAGACGAGAGATTTAATATTTAATCAATTAGGAAATAATTCGATTTCCAAAGTTGAGAGATTAATATTAAATCAATTTAGGAAATAATTCGATTTCCAAAGTTGAGAGATTAATATTAAATCAATTTAGGAAATAATTCGATTTCCAAAGATGAGACTATATGAATTATATATATATATATATTGTCCCTAAATAATATACATATATATATATACACCACGGTATAATACATATATATATATATATCCTACTACATATATATATCGTGAGCCAATCAGCATACATCCAATATATATATGTGTGTGTGTGTGTGTGTGTGTGTGTGTGTGTGTGTGTGTGTATTGTCGCTAAATAATATACATATATATATATACACCATGGTATAATACATACATATATATATATATCCTACTACATATATATATCGTGAGCCAATCAGCATACATCCAATATATATATATGTGTGTGTGTGTGTGTGTGTGTGAATTCATAAGGCAATAATAATAATAATATTAATATCCACATAATACAAGATGTGTGCATATATACATATATATATACATGTATATACCTCCATGTACACGTATGTGTAGGTATACCATATCGATGCATTTGTATGAGCATGTCCATCAGCCAACGTACGCTTGTATTGATATGCATATCTCTATGGATACGTGTATATACTATATATATGTATATATGTCCACATCTGTTTCACTTACATCCATTTACGTTACCATCATAGAGATAGGTGTGTAAGTGTGGTATCTCTATACATATGCATTTATGTGTCGACAGATTCTCCTGACATGTATGTGCATACGTATAAACATACTTTCACCTACATCCCTTCTATCCTTATGATCGTAAGATCACAAGACAGATACATAGATAAACATCACTCATCAATGCACACAGAAGTAGACAAGACTCCTAATGTAAACATATAAGCTAAGGATGACTTACCTATAACCAACACAACTGACTCAGTTCACTCAATCTAAGGTGATGTGCGTGTATGCTCAGATAGTTCACTTTACCGGTTAACCGACCAAGCTCCTCTCTCGATTGATACTTCCCCTCCGCTTGGAGGAATGGGTCATATACCTGCATCCACTAACACATGTTCTCAGCAATGAAATGTTCATAACATAAGCAGTATATATAAACATCTCAAAGTTAGAATAACAATAATTCAATAACCATCTATTCTCATTTATGCAGTATATCACCATGAATAACATCAATTGAGATAACATCAAATGAGATAACATTCATATTGATAACAAGGTACAAGCATCATTAATTCATCTCCAAATTCACATTACATTCACATTTACCCTATCCAGTAATGGTAAATAGTAACTTCACAATTTGGGGTGTAACAATCTGCCTGCTTCCTCTTTGACTCAGCCATCTAAATCTTTACTCATAAGGCTCTTCTTTTTGCAGCTTCCTTCTCCATAGAATAATTCCTAATTAAATAGTCCACATTGTCATAATCGTGTGAGAAGGGTGCCAATTTGAAAATGATTCTATGATCATTGATAAAACATTTTGCATCACACCCCCTAATCCTATCTACCTTCATTCTATAAGGTAGTAACTTTCCTAACAGCAACTCCATTCCCTCCCTTGATGTCACTGAAAAGTCTGAAAATACCACTATAGAAGGGAGAATGGCATGTTTCTTGTTATTCCTAAAATGAGTCTTGTTAATTGCCATATAATTTCTAAGAAGGCAATTCGATCTGGTACATTTCTGGGGAGCACATGAGGTGCAACTCAGAACCCATACACTCTGATTATAGTGGCATATGTGTAGAAGAACCAATCACCCTAGCTATGATTGATCCCCTTCTCTGGAAGAAGGTACTTTGGCCTCAAAAATTGTCTTACCTCATTTGACAACCTCCAAACCATCCAAAAGCCAAATTCCTAAGGACTGTTTTAACAAAAAAAATTATTTAAAAAACAAAGTAGTTGGACTTCTCACTGTCCTTATCCCATATGTATGTCCATTCTTGACCTGGTAACACTCTTTCCTGATCATCCATGGCCCTAATTTGCATATGTGGGGACCATGTACCATCTCCACTATACAAAATGATGTGACACAATAGTGAATACCTCTTGAAATGTACTATGTTGTCCATTTTGAGTGAACTAAAGGATTTATGTATTTCCTCTACAATGTAAACATAATAGTCATATTGTTTGTTCTCATCCCTACTCTGAATATCCACAGCCAATACCATCAGATTAACTGGCATTTAAATCTTGTTGTCTAGGCCCAAAACTTTGACATAATGAAAAGTATGTCTTCACAAAGTAGTCATCAAAGTTGTCATAGCTGAAAAGTTCCAACTCCCCACTAGCAAATCTTCTTAATTCTCTATTAGGCCCTCTAGGCCTAAAGCATGGCAGCCATTTGACCATATAATTGTCCTTATTTCTCTTGTCAGGGCACCCAAGTCTATAGGTAATTGGGCATTAGGGTTTAGGTTGAAAACCTTGCAAATGTAAGCCCTATCCAAGGGCATTAAGAATTTTTCACTTAATGAAAAAAATGCCTTCTTCTCAAGGTTGTATGCCATTGCAATTGCCCTAATTAGGTCAACATTTACAAATACATTGGGCACCACCAACCTTCCCAGTCCTAATCTCCATATGTTGCAAATAGGTCTATCTGCTAGGGCTTTCAAAAGGCATGTTTAAAAATGACATAACCTTGAATTGGAATTATTGGGTCCCTGCAATCTTCGTTCTTATTGAAAATTCTATTAGATAAAATCCCAAACCCAAGCGCCATCCTAGGCCTTTTAGTAGATCCTAGCAACTAGGCCATTATATCATCATCAAGTCCCCTCTTTATACCCCTTAAAGTTCCAGCCATAATTCTTCTAAGGTTTCAACAATCATGAAACTAGGGTTTTTTAATTTTGCACTTCAAAGAAGACTTCTGCACAATTTTATAATGCCTACCCTCTCAAAGCCCTAAATCCTCGTCTGAATTCTTAATACCAACTAGCAATCACCTCTTGATGCCCAAAATGTATTGAGAAGATCGAAATTACTTACTTGTTTACCATCAGTAGAAAGCCCTAATTTTTTCATAAAAACCCTTGTTCGCCTGGAAATTTTGCATCAATTTCACTTTGGTATCTTGCCTTTGTGTTTTGAATAATGAGAAATGAGGCAATTAAGCCAGTACCCTTGAGAATTTTGTAGATACAAATCACATCGACCATCAATATTCTCGCATGCTTGAACACACGACCAATGGTAGTTGTTCTCCATTTTTGAATATGGGTCGATCTCCAAAGATCAACAGTGATTGCAAGAATTTGAAATTCTTTCCACGACGAGAAAACTTTCTTTCCTTTCACACAACTCCAAGACATGTGTCATCATTTCAAGGACTCGTAGGAACATAAGAAAAAAAATTGTGGCTTCCCTAACATTCTTTCCTCCACGAAACATCGAAGTGAGCAAGATCGAACACGTGGCACAATTTCAAGAGTTCGGGGAGGCTAAAAGCTTGGTTCAAAATCACTCCACGAAGTCTATGGCTAGCGTGACATAACCATAAGCCGACATCTAGCGCTAACTAGGACAAAAGTGGGACCCTCAACAACTTCTCCTTTGGGTGACTTAAAAGACATTTAAAACACGTGCATAGAAGAACAACTCAAGTCACTAGGAAAGAAGGGGGCTGGAAATGAACGATAAAAAGGGGGCTTCACTATAAGACTGAAATTACTTGCGTGAAAACAAAGCTCTTGATTTGATTGGTTAAAGACCCATACACATATTCCACGGGTTGACGGGGAGAATAAGAACACATAAAGAGCTTCAGCAAACCAACGAGACTGCGCAAAATGCCGACATGTGTCCTGTGCGACCTGGTGAACTGCAAAGCATTAAGCAGTTTATTAAAAGCACATGATATTAATGGGCCCAACCGGGACTCTAGGTAAGGAGCAGTAAACACACGGGACAAAGGCCTCAAAGTTGTAACTTAAAAGCTAGGATACCTAGGTTAAACATAAGAAAAGTGCAAGCGTTTTGGGTAGAAGTAAGGGTTTTGATGAAAGGTAGGGTTTTTCAAAAGCCCTAATAGATAATTGATAAAATAAACCCTTAATTTTTTAGGACTTTTAGGAAATTTACTGGCCATGGTAATTCAGAAGGAAAAATTTGAATAAGTACCACCAGGTTGCTTTGCTACACTTGCAACTGCATCCTTTTCCCTTTGTTCAGCCTCCAACCCCTTCTCTAGGATCAAATGTGGTTCCTTATATCTTCCATTCATATAGTAATATGAAATGCCACAAAGAGAAATGCCAAAAGACACACTACTTGACGTTCCAAACGAGTGATGGCACTTTACATCATTTAACTAACTACTTAAACATTTTGTTGCATGTCAGTTCATTTTTGTGCAAGAATAATGAATATATTTGTCCAAAAACATTCCAAATGAACCCAATCATTACCTATAGGTCAAACACAACTCATAGGAATCAAAACACACCATTATTAGACCTGCAATAGTGAGAAAAGCATGGCACAACAGTCAAAAATGCGGCTTGTAGCAATCTCTTACTAGCAAAAACCTCCATCTTCCAACTGCCATAATTTTTGCATATGGAGTCAAAACAAACCATCCTTTTTTTGAAATCACAGTACCTTTTGAGAGGAATCCAATATGCATACCATCACCATTTACGGTCTGTTTGTGGACCTACAACAAACCTACAATTAATGGATGACCCTGATGGTCCAACTTTATCCTGTGATACTTCCTCATGATTAAAAACATTCATCTTTTCCTCATTTGTGCCCAAGCCTACAACAAACCTACAATTAATGGATGACCCCGATGGTCCAACTTTATCCTGTGATACTTCCTCATGATTAAAAAGATTCATCTTTTCCTCATTTGTGCCCAAAATTGAAGAGGAATGGTACCAAAAGTGCTTAGAACCAAAAATATGAAGCCTGCAACACTATTACAGGTGTCGTTGAAACTTGCAGCACTATTGCAGGTGAACTTGCAGCCTTGCTATGATGTCATTTTAACCTCCTTGTAGGTGTCCTATGGCGTGTCACATGTGACTTGCAGCTCGACCCCACTTGTCCACCAAAATTTGATCTACTTATGAATCAATAAGTGAATTCTGAGAAGGCTATTATTAGGATATAGACCAGCTATTTTAAGGCAACCTTCTAGAAGATTTAGTATTAGTGGAAAAAATTATGCAATAAGCTTGCTTTCCATACAAGCACTCTTTTGTTAGTGTACAAGTGTTTATTAGCTTCTTTTTAAATACACAATAGTTTTGTAAACATTATAAATAGGTGTTCCTTGGCACTTAGTTTATTCATCTAATATCATTCAATAGAATTTAGCATGCCTATTTTGTTGCTCAAATTGTTGTTTAAGTGTTCTACATCCTTGTGTTATTGTGTTTGTATGAATTGAATATCACTTAACAATAACTAAAATCATTGTATTACAATAATCATTATGTTGGTAATTGTATCTTTGAATGCAATTACTGTGTTAGGCTCATAACATCTTTTATGTGTAGACAAAGTGAATTAGAGTGTTTTTATTGTTAACTACAAGCTTTGTATTGCAGGTTGCAGTGTGTTAGCATTTTAATTTGCTCCTTTCAGTTCAACACAAACAGTACAGATGTGCAATAGAACTGCTCTGTGAATTAGAAGAGGAAGCTCCAAATAAACCTGCTATGAACAATATGTACTTACAAGTTACATTATTTACAATGTTTTTCTAGGGATTTCATGTTCAAGATTAATAAAATTTAAATGTATACTGAAATATACCGAACCAATTTTTTCAATTTTGTAAATGAACACAGCAATGCAGAAGCACCCGTTAGGGTTAGTTCAATCAAACCAACAGTTACAAATAACTCGTTGCCAAGAATGCGCACTCAATCTCAGCAAGAGAGAGGCTGTCATATGGCAAGAGGATCATCAGTACATTAATTCAAACTGCAACTGAAAGTAACTCTAACCAAGAATGTGTCCAAGATGGACGAACATATGGTCAGAGGATCCCTATCAACTACAATGCTAAAAGTAACTCGACGCCAAGAATGTGCTTTCCAACCCAGAGTGGGAGGTAGCTACCATATGGCGGAGCAATTACATGAAATACAATACTGGAAATGGAGCTCAAGGCCAAGTATGTGCACTCCTATCCAAGATGGATAGGCGCTATCATATGACGGAGCAACTAAAAAGTAAATACAATAGACTGAGCAAGGATCAATCTCTTCCACGAAATGTCGGAAATGTAGATTTCTTAAACAAGTAAATAGGTGGCATAGCCAGCCTCTTCCACTAATAGTGGGAAATATAATAAACAGCTTACAAATGTGAATATTGGCTGGTTAGTACTACTAACAGCCTTACAATGTAATATATCTCCTGCAAGCACGATGGATTAGAGTGATAATCAAACTGTTGAAATGTAGAGCTACTCGAGAATGATTAATATGACTAAGACAGACAATCCCAGCCCTATTAATAATTTTACTAAGTCTGATATGACAGACCTGCAGTTAAAAATGGTGAAACCAGCAACTCCAGAACTCACTTAAATGCTCATATCTCTCTCAATACTCACTCATTTAACTTGAAATCAATTGCAAAACATTCTAATGATGATGACAATGAAGATGGATCACAAAAACTTCTCACAAAGACCCCTATTTATTTTGCACGACTTCCAAAGCACTTACAAAGTGAAATTGCCTGCAAGCAAGGGCGATTTACTTTAGATAATTCATAGACTTCAAATAAAATTCTGGAAACTTGCACATATGGTCGCCCTACATAGGAAAATAGATTGGAACAGTACCCAGAACAATATTATTTCTGTTTCTTGAGTTGTGAGTAAAAACAACCTACAGCCATACAAACCAGCAACTCTAAAATTGACAGAAAATACAATAACTCAACTATAGAATGTGAGAAGAACCAACTACAATGAAAGGAAACCAACTACAACTAAACCTCTCAACTAGTTGCTGTCTTTCAAGCAAGAAGAAGAGCCAAGCTAGGAGGTATGCATTCCTCGAAGCAATTCCAACACCATTCCGGCAGCATAACTTTGCAAATTCATCAGATGAACAAAATGAGGACCCAGAGCTCCAATTTATAACTTCAGAAGAGCTTTCTAGAAACCTCCAAGAAGGGCGCCACCTCAAAGATTCTTTTAGGTCATTGACTTGTCTTTTGTCTTCACCCTCAGGATGGCGTACTTGCTTAAGAAGATAAATTTCACTTTTTAAATAAAATATTTGGCTCACCCAAAGTTGGCGTCCAAACTCCTTGAGCAATATTTGGCTTTAGAAATATTAAAATATTTCCTCCATGTGAAAATACCCTTCAATGTCCCCCTTTTAAAGACAATATTAATTCATGATGCTAGAACAAGGAATTATAATGTTAAATTATAACATTATAATATAAAATATCTTATATCACCATGGAAATGCATCAGAAGCCAAATTCAACCATACCGTCTGAACAGACTGCCATAGTGAAGCCTACTGATTAGGAGTCAACAAGTCAACTGCTAAAAATAGAATTTACTAAAAATAGTAAATCCATGTAATTGCTCAGAATGCCGAACCGAAACCACCAACGCGAAGCTCTCAGAAAACCCAGAAGGAATCCGCAATTCAAGTTCAACATTTCCAAGTGCAAGCTCCGCAAAAAGACGAAAACGTCCTCCAAGAAGTTTGGAAACCCTGATTCGAGCTTCTACTTAGCCTACGAGTTCCCAAAAATAGGCTAAATCCAAATGAAGAGCGTAGGGCTAAATTGGGGACATTACATATACCTTTTCGGGTTTGCTTAGTGTAAAAAAAACTAAGACTCTCTTTCAACACAAAGCAAAGAATTTTATGCTTTTTGAATGAAAATAAATCCTAAGACTAGACACTTGCGCTATTCAGGAAAAAATAGAGAGTAAACAATTCAAGTACAACATAAGGATTAAATAGGCTAAAACACATACACAAGACATTATAAGTTAAACATTACAATTACATTCAAAGCTACAACTATTGACCTACCACCAACTACAATATAAAGCTTTCAGTAATTATTATGCTTTAATTTTTAAAGGAAAAATAACACAAGGAAAAAACACTTCAATAGTAGTTTAGAAGAGAAAATAGGCATGCCAAATTTTATCGAATAGCAAATTCTAGATTTAACAATTAACACTAAATTCTCAATGAATAGCAACTTTAGTAATATGCAGGCATGAGAATTAGAATTGATTAAAAGTAAGTGCAAAAAGACACTTATTTATACTACTTATAGAGCAATTACATGCAAAAAAAAAAAAAAAAAAAAATTGACTCAACCTCAACGCTAGCTACAACTGCTTGCATGTCATACAAATTTCATTACAAATTCTCATCCACTAAATAAAAAATTACAACATGCAAATGAAAGTTGAATTGACGATTAAAATATTACAATTTATCTTTTAATGCTCAAGTCTCTCCCAAGATGAGATAAATGATCTAATAATAGCCAACTCTAGGCTATACATAGAGGACACTAAGATAGTGGAAACCTATAAATAGCAAGTTCTAGCAAAAATAGCTTATCCTAGAATATACTTCTCTTTGAAAATGATGACGGCCTATTTTTAGCATAACTACTAGATAGGCAGCTTTGAAGTTTTCGTAATTATAATCATGGTAAAATTCATAAAACTATACAGATTCTTATTACCCAACAGATTTTCTTTCTTTGACTTCTTTGAATTGATAACAAATTTTAGTAGATAAATGTTAATGCTTCGGTTGTAGATGACTAGAAAATTGCTTAAGTTTAACCGAAATTATTGAATTGACGTGTTGGGTATATTCATTATTGTCAACTCCAAACTCAACATAGAACCCTATTTGATGCCCACATGACCAATTTTCACTCAAAATGTCATGGATGACAAAGAAAAGATAAATTTTCAAAGAACAATCTCATGCTGTGAATTTATAACAAAGATAGGACTACTCTTTGGTAACATGAAAATCAATTCTATGCTCTACTCTACAAAAATTGAAGACAAATTGTTTTTGTACCCTATTTGTTCAAACATGCTCTTGCGTATCTCACATGCACCTATGTGTTGTAGCCATGTTGTTTTTCTTAGTAAAAAACACTCATTTTTCCTAAATTTTGCCTATGCATCCCTACCTTGGGCACAATTTTTAGCATAGAAAAACATTATTTCCATGCCCTAGCTGCGCACAACTTTAAAGCTATGCAAAATTCATCATTTTAGCCCACCCTATTAAGAACATGATTAGGATTTAGGCACAATTCACTTTGGTAAGTCATCAATTTAGGCCACAATTTTTCATGACAGAACAAACTAATCTGTGTGCTCCTTTTCATCTTTTGAATGCTTTTGACTGGGCTAGATTTCCTACTTAGCTCATCATTATTCAAGTGCAATTTTACACTGTTGATTGCAAACTTTAGAAAATGATGAAATCTTCTAAAAAGTGCACTTTTTTTACACAATACTTAGGCACAAATTTTTAACTTTGGTCGTCACTTTCAAAAGCTACTAAAAAATTGTGCCTTTGTTTGTCCTTTTCTAGCATTTTATTGGAATGAAATATGACTTCTCTTATAGGCGTGATTTCTTTCAGTCATCATCACCCCCTTTATTGTTTTCGAAAATATTTGGTTGAGCATGACTTATTGCTAACAATATATTCTTTTTGACTTCAAGTCATGTTCATCATCAATCAAGAGCTTATTCATCTTTGATCTTGGAATAGATGCAAATACAAGCAATCTGCAAGAATTTATTAGTAAAAGTATTGGACTTTCACATGACAACCTTTACCACTCATCTAGGAAACATTACAAATTTAGATTTGACATACAACTGGTTAGTAGATTGGCAAAAAATGGACATCAAGTAGCATAAACATTGAGTTTCGAAATGGGTACAACAATTGGCTTTGCTCGGGGACCATGGCATATACTTGCAACATAGGAGTACTACAAAATCTTTGGTTTTACAAGTAGACTAGTGCTTTATCAATTGGGCAATAGAATTAGACTATTCCTAAATTACCTAAAAACGAATAGTTTACAATGACTAAACACAACATTACATTACTAAATGGGGAAATATAATATTGCATAATGAAAAACATTACAAAGTGGGAAACACAACTCATAGCAATATGGAGAACAAAAATGCTCTATCGAGAGCAAGAATGAAGAGAAACAAAAGGGGTTACACAAAAACCTTTAACAAGTTGGGATAAATAATGACCTTGCCTCAAGAGCTAAGAATTCAATTGTGATAATACCTAGCCTAAAAATCGTCGTAAGGCTTTCAAAGCAATCTTGTGCTTGGTCCCAACAAGATGGCATTTCCTTTAGCTCCAATGATGACACATGTCTAGTTGGCCCCAACATTACAATACAATAATGAATGAAAGAGAGATGTACAAAACAAACATCCCAACGAATTTGGGTCTCATGTAAATCCATAATGAAGTATCACAATCTCCAAAACCCGTCACATTGGCGTGTTGCTCCATAATGATCAGTGCAATCACAAGCAATACCACAGTGGTTCCCAAAAATGCTCCTAGCACATTTTCACAAAAATGGAAGCAGTCTCGAGACAACAACCAGGAAGCATATTTGAGTGAAAACACAAGGGTAGAGGATGAAATAGTCAAATACCATAACATCATTATGACATCACAATTATTGGCTTCAATAACATCAAAAGTAAATGTTGATCAGGCTATAAATCTCCCCCTACCTCTCCTGATCAACCTACTTATACTGCAGAACCTACCTACTTAAGTTCAAATTATAAATTAACCTGAGGCTGATTTTCCCAACCCATAAGATAATATCATGCTTCACTTAGATTAACAACTACAATGTCGATTTCATTTCTCCAAGACCCCACCATACATCCTAAGGAAGAGGCAAAAAAGGGACAGAATTTGCAAGTTGATATTATCCTAACATTGAAAAGACTTCTCATAATCTTAAATTTTAGAGTAAGGCTGAATTCCAGTTGTTTTGGTTGTCGTAAATTCGTAATTGCTAATTTTGATTGTGTTACCAAGGAATAAAGATATTTCCTTTATGTATTTACCATCTGCAGTGATCCTTGACCAGATTTATAGCACTAAACCTATTATACTAGAAATGACTATTTGCAACTCCAAATTGATTATAATTCAGAGACATTAAATCAGCCCTGACAAAGGTGTTTTGCATGTTCATCTGCCCTTTTTATGGGTATTAGAAACTTCTTGATTAAATTATTACTCCTAATACAAAATTTTTGAAATTTTTAATTTAATTTACATTCAAATAAGCCATGTCTATTACAAAAAAAGCACAAGCATGGGTACATACTTTAGAATCTTAGATCTCCTAGGAAGACATAAACACACATCATAGTTCATATTGTCATTTCCACACATCAAGGGTCCAGAGAGTACTAAATAATACTTTATGCCAATGAATGTTTTAAACCTCTAGTAAAGATGTTACAAATTCACAAAGGAAATCCATCAATTCACCTTATTATGATTGACCCAATCTAAACTTATGTCCAAGATCTAGAGAACAAAAGGTAATTCAGATGCCAGAGTTGTGAATGATTATTCAATTGTAACAAGAAAAATCTACAGAACTAAACAATGGACCATGCAACATACCGACACTTATTGTCTGTCTTTGAGTAGGATCATATGCTGGGACAGTTGGTCTGAAATCAAAGGGCTTCATATGGACTTCTTCCAAATGCCTCTGTACCCATTGGCGATGGCCTTTCAGATCTGGAACTTCTGCCCTGCCTCCAAACAGAAGTAATAAAACAAAAATATACATTACACAAGTCTAGAAAAAGAACAGATCACTGTCACATAACTATGAAAAGGGCCTTAATCAAAAGAGCTTATTTCTATATCTGAATCCCCATTACAGATTCCTACATTAACCGTGCACGTTTTCTGCTCAAAGGAAAAACAGGATTGTATGCTCGAGTGATTGCAAGCCATTCTTCATCATAACGGATCTCATGTGGACCTGCATCAGATTCGATTTCTATAACCTGATTCAGCAACAGAAAGAAAAAAATAAGAAAATTTTCTAGCAGGCAAGAAGTATCTCAAGTGTACAGTAATTATCTATGTACATTAGAACCTGCAAAAAATTGCGCCCTAGAAGACACTTATCCAGTGCAAGGAACTTTGTGACAGGTCCATTTTCCCCATGTTGAACAAGAGCTGCAAACTTGGTATGCAGGTGTGCAGAGAACCAATATGAAGGTTTTAGCTTTTTCAAAAGTTCTTCAGCAGCCGTACTTCCAAGAGTGCCATCCTTTATCTTTAAAATAGAACAAGAGTGAGCATTTATTCTTGATCTCAACAGTTTTTTCTTTTAAAGATATCCATGCTTCACTAGTATTGCTCTTAAAATTAGAATGGCAGAAACATTTCACCACAAGGAACCAAAGAGTATTATAAAATGCATGTGCATTAGGAATCTTTGTTACACTATTCTTTTCAAATTAAAGCTCAAATCACACAAAAACAGGCAATGTCAGGTTATACTAAAAAGTTCCTACAGGCCAGTTCATTAAGGAAACCATAGATCTGAGATACATCTACAACTGTGTTCCAGAGTGCAATAGGTCATGTTGACACTTGTGCACTAACAGTAAAGCCTCAATTATCCATTCCCTTTCCTTTAATGCAAAAATGGTGGGCTAAAAATATCTTAAAGATCAAACATTAGTACCTCAGATTCAAAAAAGGGCTTATGACGAAGCAGTTGCTCTGAGTTTCCAAAAGCAGTTATACCACGAGGCCAATCATGTGAAATAAAGATGTCCAGAGGCTCCTCAACCTGCTTAAGTTTGTGAACATCGTATTCACGTACGTGATATATAGACTTGATATCGCTAGTATTGTAAGGTGCTCTTTCATAATGCCCTGTTAACTAATAAAGGATCAGTAAACTGCCATGTTGCTCGCCTGGGCAGCATCAAAGAGAACGATAACAATAAGAAAAGATTTCTTTCATTCAGCCAATATGAAAACACTGAGGCAAATACTATTACACTGCATAATAATATTTATAACAAGAAGAGCTCCTATTTGATGCAGAAAATCAGATGCAGTGACTACAATTCCAAATATAATTGTGCACAAAAACATTACTATATAATTAAAACACTTTTTAAAAGCACTACAGGAAAATCAAAACTTGCCCCCAATATCAGATGAAGAAACAGGCATATGCAAGGCTACAGGTAAAAATCATGTAACTCTCACAAGACCACAAGCATAAAAGTCAAACAAAACTTTCCTGAATAATAATCACGTGCTTTGAAAATGCCAGAAAGGCCACCTATACGAACACTCCCAAACTTGATGACTCCAGCAAAACCCATAAAGAATATCTTTGGTGCAACCCATCCACCATAGTACCTGTTGTTTTGGATGATATAGTTAAAAAAAGTTTAAGTGCTTTAAGTTTAAAGTATTGATCATAATATGATTAAAAAATTTAAGCAAAGCATTTTGATACCAAAAGAACAAACTGTCAAAAACTCTGTTTTGCAGGCTTCAAAAAGTTAGATAAAACAGTCCTCCACTAATAAACATTTCACCTGAAAGTTTGTTAGACAAGCAATTGATTTAAATATTGTATGCATGAATAGCATAAGAACTTCCTTGGGTTATATGGAGCCCTACTTTTGGTTGCCATAAACCAAAAAACCATGTATATACATTTCTGTGCTAATGTTAAAGGGAACATCTGGTACAGTTTGTTAAATAGGCACCCAGAAATAATTCATACAAACTCAGAGCTAGTATCCAGAATGCACAAGAATGGGAGTACTAACCAGCACCACCTTCTGTTTCAAAAGCATCTTGTTGTTTTGCAGGTTTGAAGAAGTTAGACAACCTACTAATAAACATTATGGATTTCAATATTTGTATGCATGATGAAAACAGGGATTTCCTAAGGTTTTACGGAGTCCAACTTTTGGTTGCCATAAACCACTAAACCAAGTATGACTTATGTTGCGATTGCTGAGGGGAACATCCTGTAAACTTTGCCAGATAACAACTGGAGAAGAATTTAGAGAGGCTCCGAGAAAGTGTCTAGAATGCACAAGAATGGGAGCACTAACCAGCATCATCTTCACATTATCAATATCAATAGCTTTGAGTTTCTTTGGATCCAACTTGAAAGGTACATGCTTTCATAAAAAAACAATCTAAAGGTTGTGATAATTATGCAAAATTCTTTAATAATCAATATATCCCAGAAATGGGCAAATTTACCACATCTTTCAAGACTGCCAACTCATTGATCACATCAATCTCATCAGAGTCAATTGTTATACCTGTTTTACTGATGCAGGAGCATCCAGGTCCGTGCATGATCCTACACACCCAAAAACATTACCTATTTTAGTTTTCTTGTTTTCTATCTCATTTTGTTGTGTTGCAGGTCTTGTTTGCTGCTCCTGTTTTTGTTTGAGTGTCTGAGGTCTCTTTTTCCTGTGTTTTGCTGGGGTTCACACACTTTCTGGGCCCTCTATTTTGATTGGTTGCCCAGCTGGAACCCACTTTAGGCCTTTTCGTGGATTTACCCTTTATGTGGAGTCATCGTGGTAAGTCATTAACAGCGTACTCTATTTCTGAACTCCTCATTCTGCTGGGACCCACAGAATTCAGAATTCAAGTGCTTCCTTTGTGTGTTCGGTTACTATTGATGGGGTCCATCTAAGGAATATCTTTGGTGGTTGACTTCTTATTTAATTTGAAATCGTGGGGGTTACAACTACATTGCTGTCATCTCTGAGAGCTGTTCCTAATGTGGGCAGCTGGCAGTAATTACAAAAGAATATATTTAAAAGTGTGGCAGTTCAATATTGTCATGCCCCCGTCAAAGAAAGAAAAAAATCACAGCACTTAAACATGGACACAGATTCTAACAAGGGGATCGATTAAGATTATAAGAATAAACAATGGCAGAGATTTTCTTGAATTAAAGATATTTAATTAAAATTAAATTAAAATGGTTTTAGGCCAATGATTAAAGGGAATAGTTGTGACTCTTCCAAAAAGGCAGAAATAATGAAGAGGTGTGACTCCCTCAAACTTGAAGATATAAGAGGGAGAGCATTTCATTTGAGAAGGGGAGAGAGAACATCATTCAATAAATCAATTAAAAATAAATATTATGTGACTCCTAACATGAAAGATTGTGACTCCTAATGTGAAAGGTTGTGACTTCCTCAATAATAAGATATAAAAGGGAAATCATTTCCTTGTGGAGAAATAATCAATTGTGAATAAATCAATCAATAAATTTGGAAATAAATTATTATTCTCAAAAGGCAACAATGAATGGTGGTCACTCATTTATAATGAAGGGGGGTGACTCATTTGTATTGTGAAGGGTGGTGACTCCTTCAAGAAATGGATATAAAGGGTAAATCAGTTCATTGGCATTCAATCAGCAATCATCACTCATCTAATTTGAACACATCGGAATACTGAGAGGGGGGTGTCTCAAACCCTCTGGAACAAAAAAATACCCCATAAGCAAGTGTAATGTCCCTTTCTTTGTAGCCCATCTGGAGTATCATTTAGCCTTTATTATTCCCAGAGGTTAAAGGAGAAGTAAGGGAATAATAATTAAATTAATTATTTATAAAGTTATCTCAATAAATTAAAAGCAAAAGGATGACTTTATTTTTAATTAATTTAATTAAAGTGACTAAAATAAAATAATAAATTATAAAGTCACTTTGGGAATAAAATAATATTTTAGAAGCTTCTTGGAGGATATTTCTAGAAGATCAAAAAGTTCTTTATAAGGAGCTGTGAGCTAGCCATTTGAGCATGTCTTGGATTATACTTTTCATACCAATTTGGTGAGAGCTTGAATGTTTGCTTATCTGAGGGTTTGAAGACTATAGGATACCAGTTTCGGTTGTGAAAGACCAACCCTAGCTAGAGGTTTGTGGAGGAAATCACATCAGGTTTCCTACATGAGCAATTTTTGCAAATTTAATGGTCTTTGACCAAATTTGGAGAAGCACAAAGAAGTTTGATTTTGTTGAAGGAAGCATTGGATATTTTGGAGGTTCATTTCAGCATACTTGGCATATCGATTTTATCATTTGGAGCTGATCACTTGGCTGGAAAAATCATGGTTCATCTTGCAACATAGGTGCAGCATTTGGCATCAATATAAGTTCGATTTTTGGAGGATTTCAGTTGGTTCTTGTGTCTTGAGGAAGGACGACATCATGCTGGGAAGAGACGACCTCAAAGCAATCAGTTTAGGCATGGTTATTGTTTGCTAGACGTGGTGGCAAAGAGCACACAGTCGCTGTCATTGTCTTGTCTAGGTGATATCAGGTTGGGTCGATTCTATTGTTTGCATTGTATAGTCTTTCATTCAGCATTATATTATATTCAGGTCTGCAAATTACAGGTCTTTGTATCACTGTCATAAACAGCAGGTCTTTCATTATCATTGCTAAGTTCTAGTCTTGCATATTCGACTCTGCATTTGCATATCATAGTAATTGCTGTCATTGATATATATAGTAAATTGTCCCATGTTGGAGGTGATCAGCAGTTGAGCTGACCAAGCATTGTAATAGTTTTGAATTTCAAGGTTGCAATTCAATGTATAATGAAGTTGGAGTTCGCATGCCAAATGTTTGTAGAAATGTCTCTTGACTATAATAGCTTATTATAAGTGTCATGTTAGCTGCATTTACATTTCAGTTATTATAAAGTCTTGAAATCAGAAATTATCTTGCATCGCATATTCATTCTCTGGCATACTTAGTCTTTATGCATACTTTATCATTATATGAGAAAAGCCAAAAGAAAGTTCATTTACTAGCTGAAAGGAGATTGCACAACAACTATTTGATAAAATTCCAAACCATTTAAAACTGAAAATTTAGAACAGAATTTGCAAGGGTCTTTACAGTGGTATCAGAGCTAGCTTCCTGCCAGCCTGTGGAGTTAGCAATATGTTATGAATCCAGACGATCAAGCCTATATAACATATAGAAGAGAAAGGACAAGAAGAGGCTTTGATCCTTTTGCTACCGATTCCTCTTCTGAAGAGGAAATCATGGGAGATAGGGCAGACATACCTGAGGGTAGCACTTATCAAATATTTAATGACTTGGCTAGAAGTCCGCAACAAGTGGTACAGCTTCTAAACCAGCTTGTGGGTGATAGAAATAATGGAAACCATGGTACAAATGGGCATAACAGGGGTAATGAGAATAACAATAACAATTCAGAGGAGAGTAATACTCACATACCAGCCCATAGTCATGCTAGGGCAACTAGCAGGGTGACTCTGAGGCCTCTCATGCCTCAATTCTTGGGAGGAGAGCCAACTAGGAATCAGGAGCAACAAGCACAAGATGAAGGATTTACAGATTATTTGAGAGAGTATCAGTCATTGGGTGATGAATTTCATGCTGCTATGTCATTACAGGACTTTTGTACTATCAAGTACACAAATAGGCTTAGAAATAATAACAGGGGACAACATAATTAGGATTTGCAGTGCAAGGTTGGTAAACTCTCTATACCTTCCTTCGATGGGTCCACTAAGTGCACAGTCAGAGCTTGGGTGTAGAAGTTGGATACCTACTTCCAGCTTAACCCCATGTTGGAAACAGAGGCAATCAAGGATGCTATGCTAAACTTGGAGGGTGAAGCACATGGACATGCCAACATCACTTCCTACCTGGATTTCACACAGAAGTTGATGGATAGATTTGATTAGAAGGATCCAGAACTACACTTCCGAGAGTTAGCATAGCTTAGACAAAGTGGCTCAGTAGATGCCTACATTTATGCGTTCCAGCAATTGGCAGTTATGGTGACTGACATTTCAAAACACAGATTAGTCATGCTCTTCATCGAAGGTCTTTCTGAACCACTTCGTGCGTGGATTAAGGCTTTCAAGTCTGACTCATTGCAAGATGCAATCATACAGGCTAGAGACATGGAGCATTCCACACCTTAGAATAAGCCTCCTTCCAAACCTTTTGTCCCACAAAAGAACAAGGGCAAGAAGCCTATCCAAAAGGAGGGAACTAAAAGGAGCAAGCAAGAAGAGGAGGACCACAAGGAGTGCAAAAGGAAACAAATATGTTACCATTGCAAGGAGCACTGGAAGCCTAGACATCGTTGCTTGGGTAAGGATAAGGTTCACTTCATTGAAGTTATATCTAAGAGCGAGGATGATGACGAGAATGGACAAGCATAGGATAGTGAGTATAGCAGTTCAAATGAGGAGCAGCCATAGGAGAAGGTAAAGAGTGGCACCATCGCTACTCTATCAGGTACCCCGAGGTTTAACTCCTTCAAGGTCAAGGGAGTTTTGTAGAGTCAGCACATCATAGTGTTGATTGATAGTGGGGCCACCCACAACTTCATTGATGCAGCCTTAGTGGCAAAGCAGAGGATACCAGCACGAGACTTTGAGGGTTTTAATGTCATGGTGGCAGATGGATACAACATGTCATGTACACGGAAGGTTCCTCAATTGCCTATCACATTGGACAATTACACAGTTATAGATGATTTATATGTGGTAGATTTGGGTGATACGAATGCCATCCTTGGTATTCAGTGGTTACATTCATTGGGAAAATATTCACAGAACTTTCTAACCATGGAACTTAAGTTCAAGGCAATGGATGGCAAAAGAGTGGTGCTTAGAGGAATGGCAAATGGGGCACCAAAGATAGTGTTAGCTAAATAGATGGAGAGCATCTTCTGTCACGATGATGTGGCATGGGCAGTAGAATGTTTGATCACTACTAAGGAGACTCCAGATGTGGATCAACGATATCACATTGACATTCAGGAGTTGTTGGGGAAGCATGACAAGGTGTTTGGGGAGATTCCTCTAGGAAGGCCACTAGATAGAGGATTCGAGCATACCATTGAGTTGGAGGAGGGGGCCAAGCCCGTCATCACTACCCCCTACCATCATCCTAAAAAGTTCAAGGATGAAATAGAAAAGGCAATCAAGGAACTACTGGACATGGAGCACATACGTTCAAGTTCTAGTCCTTTTGCTTCTTCTGTGGTCCTAGTGAAGAAGAAAGATGGGTCTATGAGGATGTGCATTGATTACAGGGATCTCAACAAAAAGACCATCAAGAATAAGTACCCGATACCCAAGATCAATGAGTCATTGGATGAGCTACATGGTGCAATATACTTTTCTAAGATAGATCTTCGTTTAGCGTACCATTAGATCAGGGGCCGAGAGCAGGATGTTCATAAGACGGCCTTCAGACGTCACTACGGGCATTATGAGTTCTTGGTCATGCCTTTTGGTTTGACTAACACACCTGCAACATTTCAATCCTGCATGAATCACATTTTCAACAAGCAATTGCATAAGTACCTTTTGGTATTATTTGATGATTTGCTCATTTATTGCAAGACTTGGGATGATCACTTGAAGCAATTAGACGAGTTCTTGACTTTCATGAAGGAGCAGTCTTTATGTGCTAAGGCCTCGAAGTGTGAATTTGGCCTTAAGGAGATACTATACTTGGGACATGTGATCAATGCACAAGGGGTACAAGTTCATCAGGAGAAGATTCAGACAATACTCAATTGGCCAGCACCCAGGACACTTACAGAGCTGTGTGGGTTCTTTGGGTTTTGCAGCTATTACAGGCGCTTTCTCAGAGGGTTTTCTTAGTTGGGAGCACCTTTGACAGACCTTACAAAAAAGGGAGATTCAATTGGTCAGATGAGGCGCAACGAGCTATTGACAAGCTCAAGGAGGTGATGAGTAGTTGCCCAGTTTTGGCACTTCCTGAATTCACCCAGCCATTTGTTGTTGAGTGTGATGCTTCGAGTGAAGGCATAGGAGCGATCTTAATGCAGAACAGACATCCTATCGCTTTTGAGAACCACAAGTTCAGAGGACCTGAGAGACTTTACTCCATCTATGATAAGGAGATACTTGCCATAATACATGCATTGGTGAAGTTCAGGTAGTATTTGGTTGGAGGTAAGTATGTGGTGAGGACCGACCACAATAGTCTTGTTAGCGTTTCAATTCGCACCTTTGGAGTGTGTATTGGAAACGGACAGCTATGCGCAGATAAACTACTTTTCAAATTAGAAGGGCAAGCTCCCTCTTTTGTTGTTTTTCGTAAAAAGTAAAGTAATCTAAATTCCTATCTTTTTACTCAACTAGTAGAGGCACAAGGTTATAAAACCGAATACATTGCAGCTAAGGTTTTCTCTGGTTTTTGCAGACCTTAACTACAACTAGGCTAAAGTTATAACTATCTTATCTCCTCAAGTAAAATCAAAGTAAAAGGAGTTAGGAGCAATTGGGAATGGTTGACGATAAACTCTATCTCAGGATTCCCAAGGAGGTGAAACACTCTATTTGAGGTGTAAGCTGAAATAAAGGTTATTGGAAACAAACATGAAATGGCAAGCTAGTTCTTAGGATTCCCAAGGAGGTGGAACACTCTATCTGAGGTGTAGGCTGAAAAGAAGATTACTAGAAACAACATTAAACGATAATCCTTATCTCTAAATTTGCAAGGAGGTGAAACACTCTATCCGTGGTGTAGATTGAAAGAAAGATTATTGAAACAACAATAGTACATCTGGGACAGAAAATTGCATGATGAAACAAACACACAATAGACGATCAAACCAGCTTTATAACATGACATTAAACAATAAACTGAACAAGGATTTGCAGCCAAAAATAAGCATACAATCTTACTCTTACACAAAGTGAACAAATACAGAATAGCAATATTGCAGGAAAGGTGGCATAGCAATTTATTATCATGAGCAAAAGTTAAAATACAATAAGCAGGGTGCTCTTATTTATAGAATCTCAAAGGAGTAGGGAACCCTAAAATCTCCTTGAGTTAACATCAGTCTTGCCAACATGCAAGAGTTATTACTATTTCTAAACAAAGATAACCTAACAGTTAACTGGAAAGACTACCTCAGTTAACTGGTCTAAAACTAAGACTAATTGAACTCCTTACATACATAGGTATCTCCAAAATAGACATGCACGATTGGTGGGACGAGTTAAGTTGGAAAGAGACATCAAGTTAACTGTTGTGTCTAATGTCTATCTTGAAAATGTGGGACGTCCTGAGTTAGTAGTTCACTAGCTGTGGTTACGAGCAATCAACCCCTCCAAAAAGTTGTTAACTTTCCTCCTCATCCAGATCGTCACATGCCTTAATAGTCAACTCACTACTTGTCAGCTACTTGAGCAATCCTGGAAATATCTATACACTTCAACTGGCAGTTTACTGATTGGTAACTTTGTTGGCTCTATAACTAGAGTGATGATCTTTGTTTCTTGTACAGCCTGATGCTTCTAACGCTTTTCTTGATTCTTCTCAATGGAAGAGTGTTGCATGATGAACCTGCGAAGTTTGACTACGAACACTCTAGTTGTCAAAAATGCACATGAACTCGCTACACACACAGAATTCCAACGGTATTCAACCTTCTAAACTGGCCTTGATAGGCTATCAGCTATACGAGGTATGAAACCATGTGGACTTTGAGTGTCTACGCCTATCAAATTGTCTGAATCAACCCTCCAGATGCCCTTGATGCAAATTGGTGTCAACCATCTTCAAGAAATCATGAAGCAAGACCGATTTTGTCTTGAATTCAACCTGAGAAAATTGCATTCTAAAAAACTCGACTATTGACTATAAACACGGATATGTTCGAGCAACTTTTCCGGAAAGGCTAAAAATAGCTTCTCAAGGGGCAATTTTCTTGGAAAATTCTGAGATGTGGGTTTTGTTTATAAATGTATTTATAAGCTGACCCAGATCATTAGAAATTCGAAAAATTGACCTTTCCTCAGGCATGCAACAACTTTTTAGAAACAGAAGCTACAGGGGCTACAAGGGCAATTTTTCCCAAAAAAATTTGGCAAATGGGTTT
>VDFB02256233.1:0-13323 GCA_007258455.2 Sequoia sempervirens | reverse complement strand
ACAAAAACCTTTAACAAGTTGGGATAAATAATGACCTTGCCTCAAGAGCTAAGAATTCAATTGTGATAATACCTAGCCTAAAAATCGTCGTAAGGCTTTCAAAGCAATCTTGTGCTTGGTCCCAACAAGATGGCATTTCCTTTAGCTCCAATGATGACACATGTCTAGTTGGCCCCAACATTACAATACAATAATGAATGAAAGAGCGATGTACAAAACAAACATCCCAACAAATTTGGGTCTCATGTAAATCCATAATGAAGTATCACGATCTCCAAAACCCATCACATTGGCGTGTTGCTCCATAATGATCAGTGCAATCACAAGCAATACCACAGTGGTTCCCAAAAATGCTCCTAGCACATTTTCACAAAAATGGAAGCAGTCTCGAGACAACAACCAGGAAGCATATTTGAGTGAAAACACAAGGGTAGAGGATGAAATAGTCAAATACCATAACATCATTATGACATCACAATTATTGGCTTCAATAACATCAAAAGTAAATGTTGATCAGGCTATAAATCTCCCCCTACCTCTCCTGATCAACCTACTTATACTGCAGAACCTACCTACTTAAGTTCAAATTATAAATTAACCTGAGGCTGATTTTCCCAACCCATAAGATAATATCATGCTTCACTTAGATTAACAACTACAATGTCGATTTCATTTCTCCAAGACCCCACCATACATCCTAAGGAAGAGGCAAAAAAGGGACAGAATTTGCAAGTTGATATTATCCTAACATTGAAAAGACTTCTCATAATCTTAAATTTTAGAGTAAGGCTGAATTCCAGTTGTTTTGGTTGTCGTAAATTCGTAATTGCTAATTTTGATTGTGTTACCAAGGAATAAAGATATTTCCTTTATGTATTTACCATCTGCAGTGATCCTTGACCAGATTTATAGCACTAAACCTATTATACTAGAAATGACTATTTGCAACTCCAAATTGATTATAATTCAGAGACATTAAATCAGCCCTGACAAAGGTGTTTTGCATGTTCATCTGCCCTTTTTATGGGTATTAGAAACTTCTTGATTAAATTATTACTCCTAATACAAAATTTTTGAAATTTTTAATTTAATTTACATTCAAATAAGCCATGTCTATTACAAAAAAAGCACAAGCATGGGTACATACTTTAGAATCTTAGATCTCCTAGGAAGACATAAACACACATCATAGTTCATATTGTCATTTCCACACATCAAGGGTCCAGAGAGTACTAAATAATACTTTATGCCAATGAATGTTTTAAACCTCTAGTAAAGATGTTACAAATTCACAAAGGAAATCCATCAATTCACCTTATTATGATTGACCCAATCTAAACTTATGTCCAAGATCTAGAGAACAAAAGGTAATTCAGATGCCAGAGTTGTGAATGATTATTCAATTGTAACAAGAAAAATCTACAGAACTAAACAATGGACCATGCAACATACCGACACTTATTGTCTGTCTTTGAGTAGGATCATATGCTGGGACAGTTGGTCTGAAATCAAAGGGCTTCATATGGACTTCTTCCAAATGCCTCTGTACCCATTGGCGATGGCCTTTCAGATCTGGAACTTCTGCCCTGCCTCCAAACAGAAGTAATAAAACAAAAATATACATTACACAAGTCTAGAAAAAGAACAGATCACTGTCACATAACTATGAAAAGGGCCTTAATCAAAAGAGCTTATTTCTATATCTGAATCCCCATTACAGATTCCTACATTAACCGTGCACGTTTTCTGCTCAAAGGAAAAACAGGATTGTATGCTCGAGTGATTGCAAGCCATTCTTCATCATAACGGATCTCATGTGGACCTGCATCAGATTCGATTTCTATAACCTGATTCAGCAACAGAAAGAAAAAAATAAGAAAATTTTCTAGCAGGCAAGAAGTATCTCAAGTGTACAGTAATTATCTATGTACATTAGAACCTGCAAAAAATTGCGCCCTAGAAGACACTTATCCAGTGCAAGGAACTTTGTGACAGGTCCATTTTCCCCATGTTGAACAAGAGCTGCAAACTTGGTATGCAGGTGTGCAGAGAACCAATATGAAGGTTTTAGCTTTTTCAAAAGTTCTTCAGCAGCCGTACTTCCAAGAGTGCCATCCTTTATCTTTAAAATAGAACAAGAGTGAGCATTTATTCTTGATCTCAACAGTTTTTTCTTTTAAAGATATCCATGCTTCACTAGTATTGCTCTTAAAATTAGAATGGCAGAAACATTTCACCACAAGGAACCAAAGAGTATTATAAAATGCATGTGCATTAGGAATCTTTGTTACACTATTCTTTTCAAATTAAAGCTCAAATCACACAAAAACAGGCAATGTCAGGTTATACTAAAAAGTTCCTACAGGCCAGTTCATTAAGGAAACCATAGATCTGAGATACATCTACAACTGTGTTCCAGAGTGCAATAGGTCATGTTGACACTTGTGCACTAACAGTAAAGCCTCAATTATCCATTCCCTTTCCTTTAATGCAAAAATGGTGGGCTAAAAATATCTTAAAGATCAAACATTAGTACCTCAGATTCAAAAAAGGGCTTATGACGAAGCAGTTGCTCTGAGTTTCCAAAAGCAGTTATACCACGAGGCCAATCATGTGAAATAAAGATGTCCAGAGGCTCCTCAACCTGCTTAAGTTTGTGAACATCGTATTCACGTACGTGATATATAGACTTGATATCGCTAGTATTGTAAGGTGCTCTTTCATAATGCCCTGTTAACTAATAAAGGATCAGTAAACTGCCATGTTGCTCGCCTGGGCAGCATCAAAGAGAACGATAACAATAAGAAAAGATTTCTTTCATTCAGCCAATATGAAAACACTGAGGCAAATACTATTACACTGCATAATAATATTTATAACAAGAAGAGCTCCTATTTGATGCAGAAAATCAGATGCAGTGACTACAATTCCAAATATAATTGTGCACAAAAACATTACTATATAATTAAAACACTTTTTAAAAGCACTACAGGAAAATCAAAACTTGCCCCCAATATCAGATGAAGAAACAGGCATATGCAAGGCTACAGGTAAAAATCATGTAACTCTCACAAGACCACAAGCATAAAAGTCAAACAAAACTTTCCTGAATAATAATCACGTGCTTTGAAAATGCCAGAAAGGCCACCTATACGAACACTCCCAAACTTGATGACTCCAGCAAAACCCATAAAGAATATCTTTGGTGCAACCCATCCACCATAGTACCTGTTGTTTTGGATGATATAGTTAAAAAAAGTTTAAGTGCTTTAAGTTTAAAGTATTGATCATAATATGATTAAAAAATTTAAGCAAAGCATTTTGATACCAAAAGAACAAACTGTCAAAAACTCTGTTTTGCAGGCTTCAAAAAGTTAGATAAAACAGTCCTCCACTAATAAACATTTCACCTGAAAGTTTGTTAGACAAGCAATTGATTTAAATATTGTATGCATGAATAGCATAAGAACTTCCTTGGGTTATATGGAGCCCTACTTTTGGTTGCCATAAACCAAAAAACCATGTATAT
The DNA here is from genome assembly GCA_007258455.2 of Sequoia sempervirens. NCBI lineage: Eukaryota > Viridiplantae > Streptophyta > Pinopsida > Cupressales > Cupressaceae > Sequoia > Sequoia sempervirens. Next base: position 9,794 of record VDFB02256233.1, on the reverse strand, counting down.
ACATTTCTGTGCTAATGTTAAAGGGAACATCTGGTACAGTTTGTTAAATAGGCACCCAGAAATAATTCATACAAACTCAGAGCTAGTATCCAGAATGCACAAGAATGGGAGTACTAACCAGCACCACCTTCTGTTTCAAAAGCATCTTGTTGTTTTGCAGGTTTGAAGAAGTTAGACAACCTACTAATAAACATTATGGATTTCAATATTTGTATGCATGATGAAAACAGGGATTTCCTAAGGTTTTACGGAGTCCAACTTTTGGTTGCCATAAACCACTAAACCAAGTATGACTTATGTTGCGATTGCTGAGGGGAACATCCTGTAAACTTTGCCAGATAACAACTGGAGAAGAATTTAGAGAGGCTCCGAGAAAGTGTCTAGAATGCACAAGAATGGGAGCACTAACCAGCATCATCTTCACATTATCAATATCAATAGCTTTGAGTTTCTTTGGATCCAACTTGAAAGGTACATGCTTTCATAAAAAAACAATCTAAAGGTTGTGATAATTATGCAAAATTCTTTAATAATCAATATATCCCAGAAATGGGCAAATTTACCACATCTTTCAAGACTGCCAACTCATTGATCACATCAATCTCATCAGAGTCAATTGTTATACCTGTTTTACTGATGCAGGAGCATCCAGGTCCGTGCATGATCCTACACACCCAAAAACATTACCTATTTTAGTTTTCTTGTTTTCTATCTCATTTTGTTGTGTTGCAGGTCTTGTTTGCTGCTCCTGTTTTTGTTTGAGTGTCTGAGGTCTCTTTTTCCTGTGTTTTGCTGGGGTTCACACACTTTCTGGGCCCTCTATTTTGATTGGTTGCCCAGCTGGAACCCACTTTAGGCCTTTTCGTGGATTTACCCTTTATGTGGAGTCATCGTGGTAAGTCATTAACAGCGTACTCTATTTCTGAACTCCTCATTCTGCTGGGACCCACAGAATTCAGAATTCAAGTGCTTCCTTTGTGTGTTCGGTTACTATTGATGGGGTCCATCTAAGGAATATCTTTGGTGGTTGACTTCTTATTTAATTTGAAATCGTGGGGGTTACAACTACATTGCTGTCATCTCTGAGAGCTGTTCCTAATGTGGGCAGCTGGCAGTAATTACAAAAGAATATATTTAAAAGTGTGGCAGTTCAATATTGTCATGCCCCCGTCAAAGAAAGAAAAAAATCACAGCACTTAAACATGGACACAGATTCTAACAAGGGGATCGATTAAGATTATAAGAATAAACAATGGCAGAGATTTTCTTGAATTAAAGATATTTAATTAAAATTAAATTAAAATGGTTTTAGGCCAATGATTAAAGGGAATAGTTGTGACTCTTCCAAAAAGGCAGAAATAATGAAGAGGTGTGACTCCCTCAAACTTGAAGATATAAGAGGGAGAGCATTTCATTTGAGAAGGGGAGAGAGAACATCATTCAATAAATCAATTAAAAATAAATATTATGTGACTCCTAACATGAAAGATTGTGACTCCTAATGTGAAAGGTTGTGACTTCCTCAATAATAAGATATAAAAGGGAAATCATTTCCTTGTGGAGAAATAATCAATTGTGAATAAATCAATCAATAAATTTGGAAATAAATTATTATTCTCAAAAGGCAACAATGAATGGTGGTCACTCATTTATAATGAAGGGGGGTGACTCATTTGTATTGTGAAGGGTGGTGACTCCTTCAAGAAATGGATATAAAGGGTAAATCAGTTCATTGGCATTCAATCAGCAATCATCACTCATCTAATTTGAACACATCGGAATACTGAGAGGGGGGTGTCTCAAACCCTCTGGAACAAAAAAATACCCCATAAGCAAGTGTAATGTCCCTTTCTTTGTAGCCCATCTGGAGTATCATTTAGCCTTTATTATTCCCAGAGGTTAAAGGAAAAGTAAGGGAATAATAATTAAATTAATTATTTATAAAGTTATCTCAATAAATTAAAAGCAAAAGGATGACTTTATTTTTAATTAATTTAATTAAAGTGACTAAAATAAAATAATAAATTATAAAGTCACTTTGGGAATAAAATAATATTTTAGAAGCTTCTTGGAGGATATTTCTAGAAGATCAAAAAGTTCTTTATAAGGAGCTGTGAGCTAGCCATTTGAGCATGTCTTGGATTATACTTTTCATACCAATTTGGTGAGAGCTTGAATGTTTGCTTATCTGAGGGTTTGAAGACTATAGGATACCAGTTTCGGTTGTGAAAGACCAACCCTAGCTAGAGGTTTGTGGAGGAAATCACATCAGGTTTCCTACATGAGCAATTTTTGCAAATTTAATGGTCTTTGACCAAATTTGGAGAAGCACAAAGAAGTTTGATTTTGTTGAAGGAAGCATTGGATATTTTGGAGGTTCATTTCAGCATACTTGGCATATCGATTTTATCATTTGGAGCTGATCACTTGGCTGGAAAAATCATGGTTCATCTTGCAACATAGGTGCAGCATTTGGCATCAATATAAGTTCGATTTTTGGAGGATTTCAGTTGGTTCTTGTGTCTTGAGGAAGGACGACATCATGCTGGGAAGAGACGACCTCAAAGCAATCAGTTTAGGCATGGTTATTGTTTGCTAGACGTGGTGGCAAAGAGCACACAGTCGCTGTCATTGTCTTGTCTAGGTGATATCAGGTTGGGTCGATTCTATTGTTTGCATTGTATAGTCTTTCATTCAGCATTATATTATATTCAGGTCTGCAAATTACAGGTCTTTGTATCACTGTCATAAACAGCAGGTCTTTCATTATCATTGCTAAGTTCTAGTCTTGCATATTCGACTCTGCATTTGCATATCATAGTAATTGCTGTCATTGATATATATAGTAAATTGTCCCATGTTGGAGGTGATCAGCAGTTGAGCTGACCAAGCATTGTAATAGTTTTGAATTTCAAGGTTGCAATTCAATGTATAATGAAGTTGGAGTTCGCATGCCAAATGTTTGTAGAAATGTCTCTTGACTATAATAGCTTATTATAAGTGTCATGTTAGCTGCATTTACATTTCAGTTATTATAAAGTCTTGAAATCAGAAATTATCTTGCATCGCATATTCATTCTCTGGCATACTTAGTCTTTATGCATACTTTATCATTATATGAGAAAAGCCAAAAGAAAGTTCATTTACTAGCTGAAAGGAGATTGCACAACAACTATTTGATAAAATTCCAAACCATTTAAAACTGAAAATTTAGAACAGAATTTGCAAGGGTCTTTACAGTGGTATCAGAGCTAGCTTCCTGCCAGCCTGTGGAGTTAGCAATATGTTATGAATCCAGACGATCAAGCCTATATAACATATAGAAGAGAAAGGACAAGAAGAGGCTTTGATCCTTTTGCTACCGATTCCTCTTCTGAAGAGGAAATCATGGGAGATAGGGCAGACATACCTGAGGGTAGCACTTATCAAATATTTAATGACTTGGCTAGAAGTCCGCAACAAGTGGTACAGCTTCTAAACCAGCTTGTGGGTGATAGAAATAATGGAAACCATGGTACAAATGGGCATAACAGGGGTAATGAGAATAACAATAACAATTCAGAGGAGAGTAATACTCACATACCAGCCCATAGTCATGCTAGGGCAACTAGCAGGGTGACTCTGAGGCCTCTCATGCCTCAATTCTTGGGAGGAGAGCCAACTAGGAATCAGGAGCAACAAGCACAAGATGAAGGATTTACAGATTATTTGAGAGAGTATCAGTCATTGGGTGATGAATTTCATGCTGCTATGTCATTACAGGACTTTTGTACTATCAAGTACACAAATAGGCTTAGAAATAATAACAGGGGACAACATAATTAGGATTTGCAGTGCAAGGTTGGTAAACTCTCTATACCTTCCTTCGATGGGTCCACTAAGTGCACAGTCAGAGCTTGGGTGTAGAAGTTGGATACCTACTTCCAGCTTAACCCCATGTTGGAAACAGAGGCAATCAAGGATGCTATGCTAAACTTGGAGGGTGAAGCACATGGACATGCCAACATCACTTCCTACCTGGATTTCACACAGAAGTTGATGGATAGATTTGATTAGAAGGATCCAGAACTACACTTCCGAGAGTTAGCATAGCTTAGACAAAGTGGCTCAGTAGATGCCTACATTTATGCGTTCCAGCAATTGGCAGTTATGGTGACTGACATTTCAAAACACAGATTAGTCATGCTCTTCATCGAAGGTCTTTCTGAACCACTTCGTGCGTGGATTAAGGCTTTCAAGTCTGACTCATTGCAAGATGCAATCATACAGGCTAGAGACATGGAGCATTCCACACCTTAGAATAAGCCTCCTTCCAAACCTTTTGTCCCACAAAAGAACAAGGGCAAGAAGCCTATCCAAAAGGAGGGAACTAAAAGGAGCAAGCAAGAAGAGGAGGACCACAAGGAGTGCAAAAGGAAACAAATATGTTACCATTGCAAGGAGCACTGGAAGCCTAGACATCGTTGCTTGGGTAAGGATAAGGTTCACTTCATTGAAGTTATATCTAAGAGCGAGGATGATGACGAGAATGGACAAGCATAGGATAGTGAGTATAGCAGTTCAAATGAGGAGCAGCCATAGGAGAAGGTAAAGAGTGGCACCATCGCTACTCTATCAGGTACCCCGAGGTTTAACTCCTTCAAGGTCAAGGGAGTTTTGTAGAGTCAGCACATCATAGTGTTGATTGATAGTGGGGCCACCCACAACTTCATTGATGCAGCCTTAGTGGCAAAGCAGAGGATACCAGCACGAGACTTTGAGGGTTTTAATGTCATGGTGGCAGATGGATACAACATGTCATGTACACGGAAGGTTCCTCAATTGCCTATCACATTGGACAATTACACAGTTATAGATGATTTATATGTGGTAGATTTGGGTGATACGAATGCCATCCTTGGTATTCAGTGGTTACATTCATTGGGAAAATATTCACAGAACTTTCTAACCATGGAACTTAAGTTCAAGGCAATGGATGGCAAAAGAGTGGTGCTTAGAGGAATGGCAAATGGGGCACCAAAGATAGTGTTAGCTAAATAGATGGAGAGCATCTTCTGTCACGATGATGTGGCATGGGCAGTAGAATGTTTGATCACTACTAAGGAGACTCCAGATGTGGATCAACGATATCACATTGACATTCAGGAGTTGTTGGGGAAGCATGACAAGGTGTTTGGGGAGATTCCTCTAGGAAGGCCACTAGATAGAGGATTCGAGCATACCATTGAGTTGGAGGAGGGGGCCAAGCCCGTCATCACTACCCCCTACCATCATCCTAAAAAGTTCAAGGATGAAATAGAAAAGGCAATCAAGGAACTACTGGACATGGGGCACATACGTTCAAGTTCTAGTCCTTTTGCTTCTTTCGTGGTCCTAGTGAAGAAGAAAGATGGGTCTATGAGGATGTGCATTGATTACAGGGATCTCAACAAAAAGACCATCAAGAATAAGTACCCGATACCCAAGATCAATGAGTCATTGGATGAGCTACATGGTGCAATATACTTTTCTAAGATAGATCTTCGTTTAGCGTACCATTAGATCAGGGGCCGAGAGCAGGATGTTCATAAGACGGCCTTCAGACGTCACTACGGGCATTATGAGTTCTTGGTCATGCCTTTTGGTTTGACTAACACACCTGCAACATTTCAATCCTGCATGAATCACATTTTCAACAAGCAATTGCATAAGTACCTTTTGGTATTATTTGATGATTTGCTCATTTATTGCAAGACTTGGGATGATCACTTGAAGCAATTAGACGAGTTCTTGACTTTCATGAAGGAGCAGTCTTTATGTGCTAAGGCCTCGAAGTGTGAATTTGGCCTTAAGGAGATACTATACTTGGGACATGTGATCAATGCACAAGGGGTACAAGTTCATCAGGAGAAGATTCAGACAATACTCAATTGGCCAGCACCCAGGACACTTACAGAGCTGTGTGGGTTCTTTGGGTTTTGCAGCTATTACAGGCGCTTTCTCAGAGGGTTTTCTTAGTTGGGAGCACCTTTGACAGACCTTACAAAAAAGGGAGATTCAATTGGTCAGATGAGGCGCAACGAGCTATTGACAAGCTCAAGGAGGTGATGAGTAGTTGCCCAGTTTTGGCACTTCCTGAATTCACCCAGCCATTTGTTGTTGAGTGTGATGCTTCGAGTGAAGGCATAGGAGCGATCTTAATGCAGAACAGACATCCTATCGCTTTTGAGAACCACAAGTTCAGAGGACCTGAGAGACTTTACTCCATCTATGATAAGGAGATACTTGCCATAATACATGCATTGGTGAAGTTCAGGTAGTATTTGGTTGGAGGTAAGTATGTGGTGAGGACCGACCACAATAGTCTTGTTAGCGTTTCAATTCGCACCTTTGGAGTGTGTATTGGAAACGGACAGCTATGCGCAGATAAACTACTTTTCAAATTAGAAGGGCAAGCTCCCTCTTTTGTTGTTTTTCGTAAAAAGTAAAGTAATCTAAATTCCTATCTTTTTACTCAACTAGTAGAGGCACAAGGTTATAAAACCGAATACATTGCAGCTAAGGTTTTCTCTGGTTTTTGCAGACCTTAACTACAACTAGGCTAAAGTTATAACTATCTTATCTCCTCAAGTAAAATCAAAGTAAAAGGAGTTAGGAGCAATTGGGAATGGTTGACGATAAACTCTATCTCAGGATTCCCAAGGAGGTGAAACACTCTATTTGAGGTGTAAGCTGAAATAAAGGTTATTGGAAACAAACATGAAATGGCAAGCTAGTTCTTAGGATTCCCAAGGAGGTGGAACACTCTATCTGAGGTGTAGGCTGAAAAGAAGATTACTAGAAACAACATTAAACGATAATCCTTATCTCTAAATTTGCAAGGAGGTGAAACACTCTATCCGTGGTGTAGATTGAAAGAAAGATTATTGAAACAACAATAGTACATCTGGGACAGAAAATTGCATGATGAAACAAACACACAATAGACGATCAAACCAGCTTTATAACATGACATTAAACAATAAACTGAACAAGGATTTGCAGCCAAAAATAAGCATACAATCTTACTCTTACACAAAGTGAACAAATACAGAATAGCAATATTGCAGGAAAGGTGGCACAGCAATTTATTATCATGAGCAAAAGTTAAAATACAATAAGCAAGGTGCTCTTATTTATAGAATCTCAAAGGAGTAGGGAACCCTAAAATCTCCTTGAGTTAACATCAGTCTTGCCAACATGCAAGAGTTATTACTATTTCTAAACAAAGATAACCTAACAGTTAACTGGAAAGACTACCTCAGTTAACTGGTCTAAAACTAAGACTAATTGAACTCCTTACATACATAGGTATCTCCAAAATAGACATGCATGATTGGTGGGACAACGAGTTAAGTTGGAAAGAGACATCAAGTTAACTGTTGTGTCTAATGTCTATCTTGAAAATGTGGGACGTCCTGAGTTAGTAGTTCACTAGCTGTGGTTACGAGCAATCAACCCCTCCAAAAAGTTGTTAACTGCCTCCTCATCCAGATCGTCACATGCCTTAATTGTCAACTCACTACTTGTCAGCTACTTGAGCAATCCTGGAAATATCTACACACTTCAACTGGCAGTTTACTGATTGGTAACTTTGTTGGCTCTATAACTGGAGTGATGATCTTTGTTTCTTCTACAGCCTGATGCTTCTAACGCTTTTCTTGATTCTTCTCAATGGAAGAGTGTTGCATGATGAACCTGCGAAGTTTGACTACGAACACTCTAGTTGTCAAAAATGCACATGAACTCGCTACACACATAGAATTCCAACGGTATTCAACCTTCTAAACTGGCCTTGAAAGGCTATCAGCTATACGAGGTATGAAACCATGTGGACTTTGAGTGTCTACGCCTATCAAATTGTCTGAATCAACCCTCCAGATGCGCTTGATGCAAATTGGTGTTAACCATCTTCAAGAAATCATGAAGCAAGACCGATTTTGTCTTGAATTCAACCTGAGAAAATTGCATTCTAAAAAACTCGACTATTGACTATAAACACGGATATGTTCGAGCAACTTTTCCGGAAAGGCTAAAAATAGCTTCTCAAGGGGCAATTTTCTTGGAAAATTCTGAGATGTGGGTTTTGTTTATAAATGTATTTATAAGCTGACCTATATCATTAGAAATTCGAAAAAGTGACCTTTCCTCAGGCATGCAACAACTTTTTAGAAACAGAAGCTACAGGGGCTACAAGCAATTTTTCCCAAAAAAATTTGGCAAATGGGTTTTGTAGGCGCCTGCTTGCTCATCAAACCTACTTTCTCCGTTTTTTGAAATGATGACTTTTTTCAAAAACCCTAAAAATAGGGGGTAGTGGGGCAATTTTCCCGAAAAATTTTGGCACGTGGGTTTTGTAGAGAAATTGTAATGTCTGGTACGCTATCGCTCTTCATTTGGATTTAGCCTATTTCGAATCAAGTAGGCTAAGGCTGAGGAAATTAGGGTTTCCTCTTTCGGACTCTTACTTTCGGTTAGCGTTAAGGGTTGTTAATGCTTGAGACACACGCAATTTATAGCAGTTGCTATTTTTAGCAAGTCTAACATTTGGCAGTATCTGTCTAGCGGCGGTTCAATCCTTTGCAGGTTAGTGTTCAGTTTGGCTATCTATTGTTTTGATGTGAACTTACTATTTATAGCAGTTGGCTATTTTTAGTAAGTCTAAATTTGGCAGTAGCATCATCAACAGCTCAACTCCAGTCATCTTGCTATCCATCAGTTTCAGTATTGGCATTGGTTTTGGTTATCTCCATGGATTAAGTTTTTTACTTAGTCATTTTTATGTTTCTTAGTTGTACCCCCATGCCTAGGAATGATCACTTCATGTTGTTTTTAAAAGGGGGTCATTAAGGGGTCAATGGTGCATTTAATGAATTATTAAATGCTTTATTGTTGCAAAGTGAAGTTGGACACCTAAAGGGGGATAATTAATGTTTTATTAAAATAAAAGTAAAATGCAAAAAGGTGGCATCCCTTTTGGAAGTTGAAGTGATTCAACTTCTTGGAATTTGAAGAGTCTCTTGTTGCTTCATTTGCCAATTGAAGCTTATATATTGCTGCTGTTTAAAAAGCTGATTATCTTTGGAATTATTGTAAAGTTATGCTGCTGGTTCGAAATCCAGAATCCGGCTAAGGGAAAGCTTAGCAATTTGTCTCCATTCTTCGAGCCTGAAACTATGGTTCCCTAGATGGTGGATTGAGAGTGTGCTTCATTCAGAAGTGCACATTGAGCTTCATTGTTGGAGAATTTGAAGTATTTTTCAGTTTTTGAGCTTGCTGGTTCATTCATGGCTGAAGGTGATTTTCATTAACAGCTTTTTGTTCAATTTTAATATGCTTCTGGGTATTGAAGATATGGATTCCTAGCACATGGGCGCCCCTTCCCATAGAAGATCAGAATTTATTTCAAAGTATTTATTTTTATTCTTGCAAAATCGCCCTTGCTAAGGGCCGTACCATGTTGGAAGCATTGGGAATTGTGCAAATAAATTAATGGTTGTTTCATCATCATGACATGGGCGCCTATCCTCCAAAGGTTCATTGCAATTGATTTAACTCAATTTGGAGGTAAATTGATAAAGTTATGTGCATTTCATTGATGTACAGTTTGCTGGTCTGATTTTCTGTATTCTCTATTTCTGATCAGACTTGTTAGTTTTTGATATAATGCTGGTTTGAGCTTCATTTCTATATCATTATTGTATTGTAAGAGTTAGAGGAAGTGTTACTCTAACTATTGATTGATTTGGAAGCATATCTTTCTTATTTGCAGCTGT